>APFE030421908.1:78024-95489 GCA_000404065.3 Pinus taeda | reverse complement strand
AATGGTTTCCTCTAGCTGAATGGTGGTATAACACTTCCTTCCATACTGCAACAAAAATGACCCCATTTATGGAACTTTATGGATATCATCCACCATCCATCAAATCATATTTAAGAGAAAATTCTAAGGTCAAGCAGTGGAACATCACATCGAGCATCAACAACAAGTTCTCCAACTCTTAAAAGATAACCTCACGTTGGCACATAATAGAATGAAACAACAGGCAGATCAACATCACAATGAAAGAAGTTTTGATGTAGGTGACTGGGTATTTCTAGAACTTGAGGAGGAAGGAAAAATCATATTGGAACCGAAAGAAGTCACAAAAACAAGAGCTCGATAGCTACAAAATCGATCAATTTTGGAGTATCTCACCAAGTGGAAGAACTTATCCACTGAAGATTCCACATGGGAGGATGAGAATTTTATACAGAAGCATACATAACTACTCAAGTGTTGAGGACAACACTTTTCAGAAGGAAAGGGTCATGTTAGGTCCCTATAATACTAGTGATTCCCCCATTAATATTGTCATTGTATATGTTATTGTTATTATTGTGCCCCTATTGTCCCCATATTGTTATTAGTGTGCCCAATAGAAACCCAGTATTGTTATTGTTGTGCCCTTATGTTATTACTATTAGGTCGGCTTGATTATATTGTGACCCCTTAGACTCCTATATATAGAAGGGAGGTTTAGTCATTTGAATCATCCAAGAATTGTTCATTTGTGTAATGTAAAGGAGGTTTCGCCCTCAAAGAGGCTAAATTCTAAGGCGTTGATCTTCTTTTCTATCTTTTTGTGAGTTGGTTTCCTAACATTCTAGGAGGTGGAAACAAGAAAGGTATCTGACTAGAAGGGTAATGACCTAGGGAAAATTATTCGGGATGGTTAAGACCTAGGGGAATGGTTCCAGGCTAAAAAGGGGTTGGAGATATACTAGTAGAAGGAAATGGGTCCAGAGGAATTGTACTTGAAGGCTGGGCTAAGTTAGGAGTAGGAGGTTGCGGAGGACTTGACTGCTATGAAGGTGTACCAAACCACTTTTTGGTGGCTTGTGATGCCTGAAGCATGCAAAAACTGGACAGGCTAGGCTCAGAAGAATTAGGTGATGGGCCATAATAAGCCCAAAGTATCATGGAATATTTATAGATTCCATGAGACACATGGTTAAAGGAAGTGATAGCCTTATTTCCAGTGATCAGTGAGATAGTGGTCTGAGGAGATGTATGAGACTAAGGGTGATAGTAAGTCAACTGATCAATAATGGCGATCTTGAAATTACGAGGAAAGCACATATTGTGAAAGAAAACGAATGCGAAAACGAACATCGCATAAGTGTTACTATGACCAAACAAAATATTATAATTTAAGGGGGCATCAATGACTTTGATATTAATTAATACAATGTTGCAGGCAATGGTGATAGGACAATTGTGATACAAACCAAGGGGCTACGAGGGATGACCATCCCAAGCATGAAGAGTAAGAGTGGATGGGGATAGGTCTAGGGAATCAAGTTTCTTCCAAACACTAGTGACCATCACACATGTGGAGGTGCCTTCATCTATGATACACTGCTGGAATGCGGTTTTATTTATGGAGACTGGTATTTGAAAGGAAACTGAGGAAGGAAGGGGGGGATGTTGAACTTTGTCAACATCAAAGACAATCAGATGATTGTCAGAAGGATCCACAATGCCTAAAGAAGAGAGTAGATATTTTTGTGTGGATGGGCACGTCTGGAGGACTTCTAGTGTTGACATGACATCAAAAGACTACACTAAGTCATATACTATGCCATAGGTATGGGTGGCTTTAGCAGAATCAACATTTTGACATAATGGACCTTTGGGGATCTTGGGGGGAACCTCAAATTTAGGTGGAAGGATATGTAAAGTTCCATTTGGTGACAACATAGGCTTGATGTATACTTTGGGTTGAGAATCAGACACTAAATTTGCAAGGGCTTGTCATATTGGTGCGACCAATTTTCGAGATCAAATTGTTGGGTGTTGACTTTGTCAGAATTCATCATGAGAATTTGGTATTGTTTAGTCCATATTGTGAAGGTGGAGGAGCTACATTACCCTATGTGAGTTGGGAAGCTATATATCCCTGATGAGGAAAATTAATAGTAAGCACAACCAACTGTGATGAAGTAGGAGGGGGAGGAGGTGGAGCTATGGGCTAAGGTCCTCTAGAAGAAGCTACTTGAGCTTACCATGCTTGGCGCATATGAGGTAATAAGGGACATTCATGAGTAAAATGGCCATATACTCTGCAACATGCATAAGATTTATTCGTATGAAGAGCCTTTTTTTTCTTGGGTTTTCTACCATGTTGTTGGGTCACGAGATTAGGCTGGTCACCCCGAGGGCATTAGGTGGTGGACCCTGGTTGCCTTGGTTACATTGAGATGGATGGTTCTCTTTATCCTTCCCCTTATTATTTCACTTGGATTTGGGGGGATTGATTGCACTTTGCTGAGCATATACATGACCTTGAGGAGGTGGTTGCTATTGTGGTAGAGGTGGAGGAGGCATGGGAGGTTGGGGCACTAGTGCTAGAGGGGTTGGAGTGCTAGGCAGTGTGTATAGGTAGAAAGAATTGGTGGATACATTGGGATAAATAGGTGAATCAATATCTAGCCCTAACATCGACTTATGTGAATGGGGATATGTGTATGATGTTATTGACCTTGGTAAGGGTTTCCAAGAGGAGCAGGAGGGGGATACGTGTAAGTGGAACTGGTCCCCCCTAGGGTTGACCATAACTCATGTGAGGTTGAGGATATGGTGGAGGTGGAGGGTGTGAGATAAAGACAATGACACCATCAACAAAATGAGATGCTCTCAACACATTAACAACACCAAGTCGAGGCAGATCAGGAATGAAAGTATAAAATATCCTGATTGTGCATAGATTAGGTCGTATTTCAAAGCTACTTGGAGAGCGTCTTTCTCAGACTAGGCGAAGTGGGAGGTGACATATTTACCAATTGGGGCTTAAAAGAAATATAAGGATCCAATCCATATAGACATGGTCTTCAAATTCATAAGCTTTACATATGCTCCTTCTTCTACACCATTCTTGAACACGGCTAGATAAGCGGGTGGCAAAAGTTTGATGGAAAGAAGTCAAGAGTTTAGTACCAGTGTCATATCAGAGAGGTAACTGGAAGTATGAGAAAAACACATTTTGCTAGATTCATGAAGGGTGGAATGGGACATTTTGCTAGATTCATGAAGGGTGGAATGGGAGGCATGCGATTTGTCCACATACCACTTGGTAGTAGCTCTAGTAAGGGTGCATTGGAACAAACGAATATGAATGTAGTCTTCAATGATGGAATTGGATGAACACCACATATGAAATGAGAGAACATGATTAGTGGGATCTTCTCCAAGATTAACTTCAAACTTAGGGATGTTTTAAGGAAGCTTGGTAGACATAACATGCCAACTAGGGTCACGGAGAAGAGGGTCGTTGATGAGCTGGCTGAAATCAGGGAGGCTCAAACCAACCATAAAAGGGAGTAATGGAGTGGGAGTGACCATAATGGTAGAGGTTCCGCTTGTGGGGTTACCTTGGTTACCACCTTGGTTTCCCATACCCACGTTACCACCTTGGTTTCCACCCCACAAGCGGAACCTCTACCATTATGGTCACTCCTAAATGACCAAAAGACACATAAAAGGGAGTAATGACGTAAAAGACACATAAATGACCAAAATATCTAATGTTTAAGGGACTAGGATCTAAAGGCACTAATTTGTTATAAATGGTGGAGACAAACAACAAAAATCAGAGGTGAAAAATGTTGCAAAGGGTAGGCAAGAATCTCCAAAACCTAGGATACTCAAGGGGATCATATGGGGTAAATTCAAAACCAAAACTCTAAAGGGAGTAAAGGGGCGAAGAAAACTATCCAATAGAGTTGTAAAATAGTGGAGAAAAACCAAGAAATTAGAGGCTGAAAGTGTTGTACCCTAGACTCCTCAACTCAACAAATCTCTTCCTAAATGATGGAGGTGTATTATAAACCCTAGAGGCATTTTTATTCCTCAATGAGAAATAAATAAGAGAATATAGGCCTAGGGGTGACTATGGAAATAACAGTAACTCTCCCAGTACACACACAACATAGTCGAGAAATTTTGAAAAAATCCTAATTTATTTTTATGAAAAATTACAAAAGATTGTTTTTTAACTTGGAAAGATCATTGGAATGCAGAAACATGACTAAAAAGCGCATTCCAAAATGCAAGTATGAGGTCAAAAAGTGCCTTTTTCTCCCAAGAGTCTCGGTTGACAAATCTCGCCCAAATTTTTCGTCTCCTGCCTCGCTAGTACCTAGAACTTGTGGAAAGATGTAGAAAATCAGCAGAAACCAAAAACATTTCTAGAAAACAAAGTGGATCTAAAAATAGAAAGTGAGAGGTTGAAAGTAGCTAGAAAAAAATGAAGAACACTGAAGCAAAAGTCACCAAGGATCTGAATTACTACACCAATGGAGTTGCCATTTGTTAGCAATAATGTAGCTAATTCCCTAACAGAGTCACCATTTGTTAGTATGAAAATTATTAGCAAGTGTACCAAAAATACTTCACTTAGGTCACTTGTGACAAGTGACCCTAACAACAAGATGTGGCTGTTTACGCTTCAGATTTGCAATGACAAAAGAAGAAAACCCTACAACAAACATATCATGTGCAATCTGAAACATAGAAAAACAAGCAACAATTGATGCAATAACCCAACAAAATAATATTTAAAATGAATAATATTTTTATTAATAACACCTAGTGAAGGAGATCTACAACATGGTTATGTAAATCCCCCTCCATGGGATGGGTCCTTTGATTTCCTTGTGCTTCAACGATCAATTTCTCTCTCTCAATATGCAGAAAACCCAAAACAAAGACAAAACTCAAGTGGGAGCTCAAATGGCATGAGATGATAATGGTGAAAATGATAGTGATCATGGTGAAACATGAATGGAAAACCCTCTTATTTATAGAAAAGTATCGGGTTAGATTAGAAATTGGAAAATAATAAAATATTATTGATCAAATCAAGATCTAATCATTAGGAATACTTATTATATATTTTGGAGAGGGAAAAAATATTCAAAATGGTCAAATATCTTTATTTAGAAAATGATTAAAGTAATTAATAAATAAAATGATTTATTAATCACTTTGCAAGGATTAAGAAAAACATGAATTTGAAATAATTATTAAAGTACGATTTAACAATTATTTCAAAAATAAGATTAAGGAATAATAAAATAAATAGTGATTTTATTTAATTATTCCTAGGTGATTTAGTCAAATGTGTTAAGAAACAATTATCAAATAATGATTTAATAATTATTTATACAGAAAATTAAATAAATAATGATTTATTCAATTATTCTCATGGTTTTTTTTTAATATTTTAAACTGAAATAATATAATAAAAATGGTCTACTAAATTATTTCCCATGGTGAAAGTGATTTAACTACGGAAAAATTAATCCTACATGGTGTATTTTGATCCACCTAGTTAGAAATGGCTGGGTGATCATTTTTTAGGTGATAACATAGTGAAGATAACATGAAAACGACACTTGATAAAGGGAAAGCAAGAAAAAAGAATAGTTGCGAACGTGAAAGTGACACTTATGAAAGCAAAGGTGCGCAAAAGTGATAGTTGGGAAAACTCACCTAAATAGAAGTGCAATTACAACCAAAGTGAGAGGGAAATTGTTAATGTAGAGTGCACACTGACTATCAACATGATTTGCGCATTGTGTAGGCACTATCTTGTGCCTGATGGAATGTGTGTGTTGGAAATGAGCTCACTACTCGGGGGTGGGGTGAATCAATAATGTTAGGTATAATTAAATCTTTAATTATTTTTACCAAAAACACCCAACTGTTATCAATTCATCATTTAGTCACATATGTAGCATGCTAAATCAAAATATAATAAACACAAAAACACCATGAACAATATCAATCATGCACAGAAGGGAACACCAATGTTTATGGTGGAAAACCCCCTCTAGGCAAAAAAAAACCACCCGTTGTTGTTGTTGCTAAAATATTTTATTATGTTGAATGAATTTTTACATGGAAGAGCTAACATCCATTAGTGAGAAGGCTTGACTATTATGAAAGTTTGCAAGAAACATCAATTGGAAAGACTCTTCCCTCATGACTCTATGAATGATCATTCGCTAGAAGCCACCACAACCAACAATCCTCGCCCAACTCTACTAGACTCTAGAGAAACTACTTCCCCTATTGATCTATCTGCTAGAAGCCCCCCACCTTATCTGCACACTATCTATTAGAAGCCTCAACACCTTCAACACATCCATTTGAACCACGTTTCATGCATTTTGAAATCAGGCTCTCAAACCTGCTCAACATGAGAAACCCAACAACCTCACTAATATGAATATGAAAAATGATAAGAAAATATGCACACTCTACTCAACATAGCTACAAATATATAATATACAAGAAAAAATGTTGTAGCAATCTCTCTCTCTCACACCAACAATAAACTCTCACCTCCAAATCAAAAGCTCAATACATTCACAAAAGTATATGTCAAATTATCTTCAATAATATCTAAAATTGAAAACCACAGGAAAATACTATGGTTATCCCAATACCATGAACCTCTGTACCATGGTAATCTCCAACTCATTAACACAGGTAAATACCATAGTTATGACAATACCACGAACCCCTATACCATGGTAATCTCCAAGCCAATATCATAAGAAGATAGCATGGTATAAAAATACTTGAATTGCTAATACCAAGTTCTGACCTTGACCACACACAACCCAATACAAGGTAATGATCTACTCATAATTGGACCTATAACCACACACATAAAACATGGAAAAATCGACTGCAACCGCACCCAAAAGACTACAACAATGCGGTTAAGGGCCTATAACTGTATGCATGCAAATGTTATGAAAACAACTCACAAAATAGAAGAAAAGATAGATCAACTACTTCAAAATCAACCTCTTCGAGGGGGCAACCTCCTTTACATTACAAAAATGAACAATTCTTGGATGATACAAATGACAAGGCCTCCTTTCTATATATAGGAGTCTAGGGGGTCCCAATATAATCAGAGCCTACATAACAATAATATTGTAGGGGCACAACAATAACAATAGTTGGCTTCTATGGGGCACAATAATAACAACATGGGGACTACATGTGCACACCAATACAATAAGGGGATTGCACTAATAACAATAAGGGGATACACTAGTATTATAGGGACATAACATGCCCCTCTCCTCCAAAAAAGTGTTGTCCTCAATGCTTGAGTAGTTCTGGATGTTTTTGTATAAAATTATTGTCCTCCCATGTGGAGTCTTCAATGGGTAAGTTCTTCCACTTGATGAGATACTTTGAAATTGATCGATTTCATAGATGTCGGGTTCTTGATTCCATGACTGCTTTAGGTTCTAATATGATTTTTCCTTCCTCGTCAAGTTTCGACAATATTGTCTGAACTTGGAGCTTGTCACCTATAACCTTATTTACGCACAAAACATGGAAAACTGGGGGCACTCGGGAAGATACAGGAACCTCCAATTTGTATGCCATAGTACCAATATTTTGTAGCACCTTGTAAGGACCATAATACTTTCGTGATAATTTATTATCCTTATTAGCTTGATTGAGGGACATTTGTTTGTATGGTTGTAGCCGTAAAAATACGTAGTCACCTACATCAAAAATTCTTTCGCTGCGATGGTGATTTGCCATTTGTTTCATTTGATTCTACGCCAAAGTGAGTTTATCCTTTAAGGGTTGGAGAACTTGTTGTTGATGCTCGATGCAATCTTCCACTTCTTGAACCTTAGAATGATTGTCCAAGACCTTTTGGAGATTAGGAAAAATACATGATTTCGCTGTTTGAACCTCTAGTGAACATAATTGCGAAATTACACCCGTTGTTCTTAATTAGAAGATTTATCATGCCATTAGAGATGATTATATTTCTTGGTTTCTTTGCGATACCCCTTAATTCAACTTCCTTTCCTTCCCAAAAAAATTTCAAGAAAAGTTCTTGAAATTTGAAAGCTATCGTCCCCAAAGATTGTAACCATTGGACTCCTAGTACGACATCAACTCCACCCATTGGAATGGAAATAATTGGTCTATTTAAGACATATTCTCCCATGGACAGCTTGATATTATGGAACTTTCCAGAGAAATTTATGGTTCCTCCATTTGAAACCATTACTTGATACCATGGTGCTGGATATAGGAAGCAATTCAATTCCTTGACAATGAGTAAAATTATGAGTACTACCCGAATCAATCAACACTATTAACTTTTTATTCTTGATATGCCTTTCTATCTTGAGAGTTTGAGGAGTGGTAATTCTTGTCAATGCATTACAAGATATGGTTGGATTCATTTGTTCTTTCTCTGGGGTTGGATCCTGGTGTATATCCTCTTCTTTTGATGTTTCTTTTTCCTTTTCTTCCCCCTTTTCCCAATCTATGTACATTAATTTATTCTCAATACACTTATGACCTTTAGTGTATTTTCTATCAAAACTGTAACATAGACATTTTGTTCTTTTTTCTTCCAATTGTTGTGGTGTCAACCTTGTAGGTTGTGGAAGGCTAGGAGCAACAACACTTCCATCTTTATAGTTGTGAGTGGTAGGATTCCTAGTTGCCATAATTTTTCTTTCAATTTTTCTTGCCAACATGAATGCCTTCTCCAATGAATCAGCTTCCCAAAGAAGAACCTCATGTTGGATGTTATCCTTTAAAATCCCTATGAAGACTCCAATCATATGCTCCTCTAGAATATCATATACCCTTATATTCAACTTTTGGAAGTCCTCAATGTGCTCTTCTATCGAACCCTTTTGTTTGATATTTATCAATTGGCTAAAGAAGGTGTTTTTCTTTGTATCCTCATAATGTGCTATCATTTCCTCTATGAAAATTGACCATGTGACAAGTGGTTTATGAGATGAAATCCCTCTATACCATACAAACTAATTCAGTTCTAAATATAAAGATGTAATATGTACCTTTTGTGGCAGTTGCACATCATGTAGATCAAAATATTGCTCCATTTGTAGTATCTAAGTTACCGGATCCTTGCCATCAAAATTCCTCATATCTATATTTGGAATATGGTGGGTCTTCAATCTAACATTAGAGTCTATGAAATCATGATTAAAATTTCTTTTGTGCTCATCATGAGTTTCCTCTACTACCTTTTCGTCATTAGGAAGCCTTTCTTGTAGCAGCTTTGTCCCACCTTCTTTCAAACCTTCTATTCCTTTCTTCAAATATTCCATGTAAAATATGCTTCTATACCATTGACATTAGCTTCCTTGGCATAGATAAAACTATTTATCTTAGCTTCGATCGCATTCTTCAAATCATCCATCCAATTTTGGTTACTACGTGTTTCTATTTTCTTGATTCAAGTCATTCTTTTTCTTTCTTTTAGTATCTTGATATTTAAACAACTATAACTCTATAATTTAGAATCTCTAAGTTCAAAAATTTTGGCCTGTTATATCACTCTGAGTCCTCTTTCCAAACCCACAAGTCAGATCGAGATTGGAGTTTCCAAGAGAGCGTTATGCCCAATCTACCATGATGACCAGATTATTGACTAATTTAGTAGAGCGAACCTGTATGACATTCCACGTGTCACTGTTTTTATATTTGACCTTGAAAACGATACCCATCAAATTACAGTCTGTCTTATTTCTGTCACTTTTTAGGAAATTTGAATCCGATGCTCAGACATAAAGTTATGACGATTTTCCCAAGGTCACCTGCTTGAGATGGAATACAGGAGCCTGCAAAAACCCTAACTTCCTTGGCTCATATCTCAGAGAATATAACAAGAAACGATCTAAAATTTGGACACAAGATTCACCATGATTTCGGCTCAAATGGGTTTTAGTTTCAGTGTCTGAAACTTCGTATAAAAATAGTTATAGTGAAAATTCCACGATGACCTGTTTGAAGCAGTGAAACGATAGAATCCAAA
The DNA here is from genome assembly GCA_000404065.3 of Pinus taeda. Taxonomy (NCBI): domain Eukaryota; kingdom Viridiplantae; phylum Streptophyta; class Pinopsida; order Pinales; family Pinaceae; genus Pinus; species Pinus taeda. The sequence goes on along the minus strand of APFE030421908.1, from coordinate 85,423 downwards.
GCTCTGATACCAAACGTTATGAAACTAGCTCACAAAATAGAACAAAAGATAGATCAACGACTTCAAAATCAACCTCTTAGAGGGGGAAACCTCCTTTACATTACACAAATGAACAATTCTTGTATGATACAAATGACAAGACCTCCTTTTTGTATGTAGGAGTCTAAGGGGTCCCAATATAATCATAGCCTACATAACAATAATATTGTGGGGGCACAACAATAACAATGGTGGGCTTCTATGGGGCACAATAATGAAAACACGGGGAATACATGGGCACAACAATACAATAAGGGGCTTGCACTAATAACAATAAGGTGTTTCACTAGTAGTATAAGAACCTAACAAAAGCTAGCTCCATGTAGTTGTGGTACAGTATAGGGAAAACAAAAACTTTTCAACTCAAACCTCTGCCAACCTACTCCACAACTCTCCCTACACCTGCAACATACCCTGCAACTAACAAGCGAATAATATTCTATAGCAACACATCATGATATATGAAATAAACCACACACAAGCCAAGCTTATCCAAAGCCATCTGTCACACACACACATATATTCAAGCTTCATGCAACATAATCATCTGCACAACTGGTGGCACAAACGAACAAATCCATCAGACTACTAGGTTGACATCAATGCCAACCAACAACACTGCACCAACAATTGCATCTTCAATTTCTACAATCTCCCCCTTTGGCATTGACGGAAACCCCAACCGAGCCATCCAACTGATACTGACCTATGCAACTAATCTCCTCATGCACCCCCCCTTTGACATCAATGATAAAGAAAAAAAATCATCAAACACTTTATTGCAAACACAAAAATCCCCCCCTTAAGACTAGATGGATATGATAATAATGCAAAAACAAACATACTCTGGCTCCTCATGGAAGGATGACAACAAGACAATAGCACACATCATAATCACCAACAACAAAAACAACACTCTCTCCATCAACATCACCAGTAGCATATCATAATCATTAACAACATCAATATAATATGACCAACAAGACATCATGAGTAGCAATAACAACAACATCACTCAAATCAATGACAACAAATAGATATATCATAACAAAAATAAACTTAATTAGCAACACCAAATACACAACCTCAGTACTCACTCTCAATGACAACAACAACAACAAACCATATCCATCAGCATAGTGTGGGCAACAACAACATCCTCCAAGACCATCATCATCATCCTCTCAAGCAAAATAACACCATAACAAATCATCCAACACATAAGAGATATGCTCCCCCATTAAGGGCCATAGGCGAGGAGCTAAACTTGATAGGAAGTATGGGTTATCATCATATTTTCACCATCTCCCTGGTCATCAAGCTAAATTACTTCATTCAGGTCAATCACCTGCCTCTGTATTGGTAGTATGGCTCCTAAAATTTTTGGCACAACTTCTAATTGTGAATACAACTTTGCAAGAAAATGCATCACATTTCTAGTGGAGGGACTCATATCATCAAGATCAAATAGAATAGCCCATATCTTCATAAGAATGGTATTGACCATCCCACCAGTGAAGGAGACCACAAGTAATGCAACAAATGTCAAGGCCTTTGCTGCAACTACACTCACATCATCATCTCGATATTCCAAGCAAAAATTGAGGCATGCATACCATGAAAAAACAATTCTTTAAGCATATTTTGGTGCACTGCAACTTAATACTTGATACCCAAAATACTTCCATGTTGAATTTCCCATTCCTAATGATTCTGCATTTGAATAATAATGCTAAAGGTATCATAAACTGAGGAAAGGTGCATATGCTTAAGCACAACACCAAAGGCCTCCGCACAAGTCTCCCTAACAGGAGCCACAACCTAATCATAAACATAATCTTCAAAATGGTCCAAAGATAACACACAAAGAAACCAGACATCATAATCCTGAAGAAACACCTAATTTTTAACCAATACATGTTTTGTGAGTCTCAACAGTTTCAGTGCTATGTTATCTTTAGGAAGTTTGGGTAGTATGTCGAAATCCATACACAATATTTTTATTTGTGGATAATAATTTCTTATTCCTTGCTTGACACTAAGGGAGGTAATACATCTGCATTTAAATCTAAATATGACATAGAAAAACCTAAGCTTAGTCTAGCATAACTATCATATGTGCTAAAATTGCATGTTCCATTTTCATGTTTGAAAATTATTCTAGGATTTAGTTCCTCGACTTCCTTTTCCCCTATAATTTCACTTGAAATACTTTCAATTTTTATTTTCTTTGCTTCTGATGCGTACTCTTCCAAGTTTAAACAACATTCAAGTCAAAATTAATCTCCCTTTCCCGTTTGAGTGAATGGTTCGTTATGTTCTCTTCCATTTCATGACACCATGCACCTTTAGTGTTTAAATCAGGCAATGACACTCTGACATATGCTGCCTGGTAACTCAAAATTTCTCTCAAAGCCATCATGCTTCCATGACGTATCTCCCAAATTGGATCAAAAATGTCATGAATAAGCTACTCTACGAAGTATATAAATGGCCATCTCCCGTCACTGGGTAGCTCTAGACTTGCTTCTTCAACCATAGGATCCATTAACACCTTGTTATGTTTGGGGGGTTGTTTCATAGATCCAGGTTTTACAGTGACTTTATTCTTTGAAACTGGCTCCTCAGTGTCATCATCATCACACCAACATTTTGAGTGGTTAACATTAACCTTTGCTTTGTGTTTCAACAAATTACATTCCCTTGCACTTAATTTCCTAGGAAAAGATCCTGGAACCATGTTTGTGACAAGTTTTTGAATATGCTGGATGCCAGATTGTGCTACACAATATTTATGTTGTGCTCCATTTCCATGGTAAAACATTTTATGCACCATGAGACCTTATATCATATCATATCATTAACATCCATGTGATCCTCACATATATCTAATCCTAATCGAAGACGAAGATTTTCCTTCTGACAAGCCAAGTGCTCAACACTATTCTTACTGTTATCTATTGCAATATCATAATCCTGTTCTCCTGATGCAAGAAATGGATCCCCAAATTCCAGGACTTTATTTATCTCCAAACTGTTGAAAAGAAAAACTTGTTATAGAATTTGAGACCAAATTCCAACTTGTTACCATAAGGTCTTTAATATTTTGATTGATACCCAATTTTAACAACTAAGATTCAACATTGTCTCTGATTTGGTTAATGGATACATGTTTGCCATTTTATGTCATGGCACCAATAACTTGAGCTACAACAAACCCTGTATCCCAATTGTTTCTTCGAAGATACTGAGAAAAATTCTACAAGAGCGCACTTAGATCCTAGAGTGTAGTTTCACAATTTCTCCTATATGCTATGCACCTGGACACCTCATTGTTTGCGTCGACCCAATGTCCAGGGGCGTGAGCATATGTTGAATATGAGACGACTGCTGAGCCATAGCGTTAATAAAATTACGTTATATTTCATTCGAGGTGGCTTTCGGAGCAAGGAAGGGAAACAAAATCCTTCAAGGACTCCCTAATGTTGCTGCTTCTGATGCAAGAGATGACTATTTGAACATTTTACCTACCAAAACCCTCGTATTCAATAAGCGGTCCATAAATTATACTATAAACCCTTGGATCCAACGACATAATCAATTCTTGCACATGATTAATGGATAGAAAAAAATTTAGGTCTCATTTCTTTCGGCCCGAAAATCGAGCAATAACCTTTATTCAAAGAAATTACATTCGATATTATAGTTTCTTCTGTTGCCAATATATTTTAGCTAAACTTTTCTCCATCCAATTAACCTCCCATACGGAGACAAAATTGTAAAATATGTGCTTTGATGGATTCAAATGCTCTAATAGTTGAACTCCCGGGCCTTAAATCACTTTCACGATTTTATCAATGAAAAGATTCAACAAAATTATGAAAAACTACCAGTAAAACGTTCTGTTTGGAAATGGTATTATTCCTGGTAGCCTAGTCGCAAACAATTTCGCTTTCAAACTTTCTAGTGCCTCCAGAACACCACCGCTACTCCAATGATCCATCTGTGACATGTCATTTGACTCTTTTCTCTGTAAGGTGGCTTTCCATGATATCTTCTAATCAACCATTTAAAAAAATATTCATGTAATGAATGCTATCCATAATCAAAAGCAACACACAAGGTCGACCAATTTAAACTCAAAAAGAGTAAATGTGCTCCATTAATGTGTTTACATTGTTTGAAGACAAAAAAAATGAGCCATTGTGATTAATTTCAAACCCCTTGCGGATCATTTAAATTCATTTGATAACTTTCCAAAGAATAGATCAAATAGTGACTATCGAAAACCGTAGATACAACGTTTTGGACCAAATCACAATGATATGCAGCCGCGCCCCCCCACCCCCTTCCCCAGATTTTTTGCCCATGGTATTTTTCTATGCATGCGCAAACTTATTTGACCAAAATCAATGCCATCATCTCCACAAATTTATAATCAAAACATATCTTTGGACCGAAACTAATCAGATCAAGATTATTAATGAGGTTTACCCAATTTCCAACCCATTTCCTACGTTTCTTGAAATAAAATCGACCTTCTTTTTGCTTTCTATTTTTTACTTATTTATTTAAAAAAGACTGCCCAAACTCCTTCATTAAAGTCAGATCAACTATATATATATAATTTATATTCTCAAAAGCTAATCATCCATTTTTGTTTTGTCCATGTATATCGTGGAGCTCAAAACCAGCTCATACATGTTTATCCAATGCCATTGAAAAAACACACAAAGATAGATCATATCTACATCAGCCGCTAACAAAATTTTGTTAGAGGAGCTTCCCTTAAATTTGGATATTCTACATCATGCTCCCCCTCAGACCGGCTAGCCTCAATTTTTAGTGGGAGTCTTTTGTTTCTCCTTCCTCGTCCATACTTTGATTTGTTGAACTTTAACATGTGGATTACCTTCCTTTTTCTCATATGATTTCCCTTGCATCACTTTCTCCCTCTGAGTAGATTTTCTGTAACACATTGGCAACTTGTAGTCCTTGGCCTTATGTCCCACATTATCACAAACATAACATCTGATATCTCTAAGAAATAGTTTAAAGGGATACTTTTCACAGTGAATACCTTTATGTCCAAAATCATTACAAAAATAACAATAGCCATGAAAGACATTTTTGTACCTGGAGAATGATGGGGCTACATTCCCTTGTATAACTGCTTAGATTTCTCCACATTTGACTCCTCCTTTTGCTAGGAAGTTTTGTCATTTTGCTTCTAAAAATTGCAGAAATGTGTCCAAGGTCTTGGGAGTTGAAACACTTAAATTTTTTCATACCTCTTATTGTTTTATTCTTTACCTTTTGATTTTGATGGTGGATGGCTTCATTACTGCTGGAATTTTCCACTTTGGGTTTTTCACTAGTAACCTTCTTGGATCCTCACTCATGTATTTAAACTCCCAATATTTTACCATAGGTGATCTGATCTTTAAGATGAATTCAAATCTCCACTTCAGTCTTCCTTTCTTTTTCCAACTAATTTCAAGATCATTTTTTTTTCCTTGAATGCATACTCTCTCTCTTCAAGAATTTGAATAAGTTTCTTCAAATATTTGTTTTCCAATGATATTGTCTTCATCAAACTTGCTTGAGCTTTGTTTTCATATTCTAGATCACTAATCTTCGAAGCTATTCATCTTCAGATTCTTGCACCGGAAAAACACCTTCCTCACTTCTTGAGGAATCAAATTCAAAATATTGATCATCAAATTCTTCTCATCCTCAATAGATTGGCAAGGAAAATTTCCATGACTGAAAATATTGTTTTCCATACCTTTTACCAACATAAGATTTTCTTCAGGTTTTGCAAAACCTTTGACTTGTTTGCAACCCGTCTTCTTTTGAGATTGTTTCCTCTTGTTCTTCACTATAGCCCATGATCTGATCTCAATAAATTAAGATTTAGGTTGAGAACCCCGCTCTGATACTAATTGTTGGAAATGAGATCATTACTAAGAGGGGGGGTGAACCAATAGTGTTAGGAATAATTAAATCTTTAATTATTTTTACCAAAAACACTCAACTGTTAGAAATTCATTATTTAGTCACATATGTAGCATGTTAAATCAAAAGATAATAAACAAAGAAACACCATGAAAAATATCAATCATGCACGCGAGGGAACACAAATGTTTCTGGTGGAAAACCCCCTCTAGGGAGAAAGACCACCCATTGCCATTGCTACTTAAATATTCTATTATGCTATTTTTTTTTTTACATGGAAGAGATAACACCCATTAGTTGGAAGACTCGATTATTATGATAGTCTACTAGAAACATCAATTGGAAATAATCTTCTCTCATGGCTCTACAAATAACCATTCGTTGGAAACCACCACAACCAACGAGCCTTGCCCAACTCTACTAGGATCTAGAGAAACCACTTCCCGTATTGATCTGTATGCTAGAAGGCCCCCACCTTATCTACACACTATCTATTATGAAGTTTCAACGCCTTCAACACCTCCATGTGAACCAAGTTTCACGTATTTTCAAACTGGGCTCTCAAACTTGCTCAACATGAGCGATCCAATAACCTCACTGATGTAAATCTGAAAAATTATAAGCTAATATGAAAACTCTAGTCAACATAGCTACAAATATGTAATATACAAGATAAAATGTTGTGGCACACACTCTCTCTCTCACACCAACAATAAACTCTCATCTCCAAATCAAAAATTCAATACAATTAAAAAAATATATGTCAAATTATCTTCAATAATATCTAAAAGTGAAAACCACATGAAAATACCATGGTTATCCCATTACTACGAAATCCCGTACCATGGTAATCTCGAAGTCAATAGCACAAGTAAGTACCATGGTTATGTGAAAAACATAGACCCCTGTACCATGGTAATCTCCAACTCAATACAATGGTTAAATACCAAGGTTATTCTAATACCACAGACCCCTGTACCATGGTAATCTCCAAGGCAATACCATACATAAATGCCATGGTAATGTTGGGTTGTGTTATATTCTTTTAATGACTAGCCCATGTAGTTAACTGGGGGGTTAGAGGGGGGGCAGAGCCCCCCCTTCATTGTGTCGATTGCATAATGAGGGGTCACAGGGGGTTTGAGGGGGGCGGACCCACCTATGGTTTTGTGCATGATTTTCGCACATGTTTTTGGACATGGTTTTCGGTCCATGGTTTTGGATGCGATGGTTTTCGGTCCATGGTATTGGATGCTTCGACATGTATAAATATATATTATAACATTGAAAGGAACATAATGAAAAATCAATCTAGTAGTCCTAGTTTTGGGATCCAGGGGAAAATCTCTGTGTATATGTGTTATTCTCTCGCATTGTTTATTTTATGTGTTTTAGAATTCGT
>APFE030421908.1:46471-74409 GCA_000404065.3 Pinus taeda | reverse complement strand
GAGCAGGTTTATGTCAAAATCAGGGAAGGAGCACTGGACAGCAGTGAAGCGGGTTTTCAGGTATTTGCGTGGCACTAGTGATTATGGTTTGTGCTACCAAGGAAGACCAGGGTTGAACAGAGTGTTGGATATTCGTGGCTTTGTTGATGCAAACTAGGCTGGAGATCTGGATCAGAGAAGATCTACAAGTGGGTATGTGTTTAACCTATTTGGAGGTGCAGTCAGTTGGATGAGTAAGAACCAATCTATAGTGGCACTGTCAACTATAGAGGTAGAATACATGGCAGCCACTCATGCAATCAAGGAAGCAGTTTGGTTGCAGAGATTGTGTTCAAGTAAGGGGTTAGTACAGGGAGATATAAGGATAGTCTGTGACAACCAAAGTGCAATTTTCTCGGCAAATAACCCTGCATATCATTAAAAGACAAAGCACATTGATGTTCAGTATCACTTTGTGAGGGATATGATAGAAGACAAAAAGGTGTTGCCGGTAAAGGTGGACACTTTGAAGAATATTGTAGATGCATTGAAAAAATATGTGAGCTTTGAGAAGTTCTCTTGGTGTAGAGAAACAATGGGCGTCGCAGGGCTGGATAAATGACTAAGCTCTCTTGTGGCCCCCTGTGGAAAGAGAACAACAAGTGGGAGAATGTTGGGTTGTGTTATATTCTTTCCACGACTAGCCCACATAGTTAACTGAGGGGTTAGTGGGGGGTGGAGCCCCCCCTTCGTTGCACCAATTGTGTAGCAGGGGGGTCACAGGGGGCTTGAGGGGTGCAGGTAATCGCACTCTATGGGGTCAAGGGCCGCGACCCAGAAAATTTTGGTTTTGGAACCTATGTTAGTTTGGGTGGACCCACCTATGGTTTTGTGTATGATTTTCGCACATGTTTTTGGATGCGATGGTTTTCGGTCCATGGTTTTTTACGCGATGGTTTTCGATCCTTGGTATTGGATGCTTCAGCATGTATAAATATCTATTATAACATTGAAAGGAACATAATGAAAAATCAAGTTGGTAGTCCTAGTTTTGGGATCCAAGGGAAAATCTCTGTGTATATGTGTTTTATGTGTTATGCTCTCACATTGTTTATTTTATGTGTTTTAGAATTCGTATGTAGGTAATTTCTGTAGAGGGTTAAAACCTACATTTGGTATTAGAGTTGTTTTTGGCTTCAAGGGGACGCCTTTGTTGCTGAGGGGTTTCGCTCGGGCCTGTGGTACCATGGTAATCTCCAAGGCAATACCATAAGCAGATACCATGGTAATACCAATACCTGTAATGCCAATACCAAGTGTTGACCTAGACCACACACAAACCGATATCAAGGTAATGATCTACTCATAATTGGACCTGCAACCACACACATAAAACATGGAAAAATATGCTACAATCGAACCCATAAGACTGCAACAGTGCAGTTAAGGGCCTACAACAGTGCAGTTAAGGGCCTACAACTGCTTGCATGAAACTGGATCCATGCGGTTGTGGCAATGTATAAGGAAAACAAAAAATTTTCAGCTCAAACCTATGCCAACCTACTCCACAACTCTCCCAACACCTGCAACATACCCTCCAACTAACAAGCCAAGAATCTACCATACCAACATATAATGACATCTGGAATAAACCACACACAAGCCAAGCTACTCCAAAGCCATCTATCACACACACATATACTCAAGCCTCCTCCAAAAAAATCATCTGCACAGCTGGAAGCACAAACCAACAAATCCATTAGACTACTAGGTTGAGATCAATGCAAACCAACACACTGCACCAACATCTGCATCATCAATGCTAACAACATGGTCACTATCAATAGCCATTGTGCAAGAAATACTTCCGAGAGTTGTGCAATGCCTATCTAAGCTTGCATAGAAAGAAGTGCATCTTGAATTCATCATGGACTAAAAATGTGTGAGCAAGTGCCTTTGATACTTATAATATGAGAAGAATACTTAAACACTTAACAAACATTGAATGACCATGAAGTGAACATGAAATGAAAGATCACAAGATCCTTAGTAGGATCCAAAACTCAAGTGTAGGCAAAATTTTGGAACTCTAGCTTGTCTATTCAGGTTTCACCTTTAAGTAAAAGGTATTAGTATTTTAGGAATTATTGATTCATCTTGCTTATCACCTTGGATTCCCCATTTGACCCAGTTATGGATATAGTCTCCTCCATTCCCTTACCTAGTTAAAAACATTAACAAAACTCACCAAATCAAAACTGTATCGATCTAGGAGAAGGGTAATATATAGTTGCAAGTTTGAGATAGTTAGAGTATGAGTTTTCATCTCTGGTGTTGCTCCGTTGTCAGTAGTCCTGAACATTACTCCTTTGCTTCGCTGACAGTGAGCCTAGATAGTACCCCAATGAAGTTTCTTGCTTCACCTCTTTGCACAAGAAGATTTTCTCTTCTTTCACACTGTATTTGTTTATTTATATAACTATGCTTAGGAACTTTTTATTTCACTGAAGTAGAAGAGGGATCCCAACTTATTGAGAGCAGAAGAGGTTGTTCCTTTAGAGAAGGTTATATATACCTTTGATATTGATTTTCTCACTATTGATTTTCCCCTTTCCCTTCTATACTTGATTAGATCGTTAAGAAAACGCTATTAATTACAATCCCAAGTTAAGGAACGAGGAAGCTAGAATAGATGCGGGTGTCATGGTTTTGTTAAAGGCTTTTCATTCGAATGGATCATATTTTCCATTTAGACATCATTGAATTTAAAGATATGTAAACCCAAATAAAGAAGAGGGTAATAGATTATCCAAGCATTGTTCATCATCATAATTTCCCTTTTCAAGCTTTTCCACATTTTCTTTTGAGCCAAACAAGAGCATATTTCATGAAAAGTCTTATTAAGAAAAACACATAAGGAAATACATGACAAAACAATTAAACAAAACCCAAAGGTGTTAGTATGAAATTTCTTGGAAGGCGTACCAAAAACATTCCACTTAAGTCAGTGGTGACACGTGACCTTGACAACAATTTGTGGCTTCTTACGCTTCAGATATGCAATAATAAAACTAGAAAAACCTAGAGCAAAATGACATATGTGAGCCAAAACAACAAATAACAATATATATCCAATGTAATAACCCAAATGGAAAGTTTTTTTAAAATGAATAATAAGTCGTTATTAATAACACCTGGTGAAGGAGATCTACAAAAGGGTCTACAAATCCCCCTCCATGGGACAGGTCCTTTGATGTCCTTGATGCTTTATTAATTGATTTCCTCTCTCAATGTGTGAAAAACCCAAAACAATGTGCAGAACTCAAGTGGGAGCTCATGTGCAAGAAGACGATAATGGTGACGATGATAATGATCATGGTGATGAATGAATGGAAAACCCTCCTTTTTATAACAAAGTATTGAGTTAATCTAAAAAATGGATAATAATAATAAAATAATATTGACCAAATTAAGATCTAACGATTAGGAATACTTTATTATATTTTTTGGTGAGGGAAAAAAATATTCAAAATGGTCAAATACCTTTATTTATAAATAATTAACAAATATAATGATTTATTGATTATTTCGCGAGGATTAAGAATAGTGTGAAATTGAAATAATTATTAAATAATGATTTAACAGTTATTCCAATAATAGAATTAGGGTATAATAAAAAATAGTAATTTATTTAATTATTCCTAGGTGATTTAGATAAATTTGACAAGGAATAATTACCAAACAATGATTTAATAATTATTCCTAGAGAAAATTAAATAAATAATGGTTTATTATATTATTCTCATGGGTTTTTATAATTTTAATCAGAAAATAATTTAATAAAAATGGTTTACCAAATTTTTTCCGATGGTGAAAGTGATTTTACTATGGTAAAATTAATCCTATATGGTGTATTTCGATCCACCTAGTTAGAAATGGATAGGTGATCATTTTTTGGTGATAATAGATTGCCCCCCAACATATGATGAGTGTTAGGAGAAAAACGTATGATCAAAATATGTTGTAGGATACAATTCCAAGAGACACCAAAGGGGGTGGATAGAGAGAGAGAGAGAAAGAGAACTGAAGAAATGAAAGGAAGGAAAAAATGGAGGGTTTAAGACCTACCAAACTGATAGAAGTATCCTTTTATGTTGGAGTACTGTTGACAGTGCTGGGAATTCTTCAACCAAGGGGTCTCCCCGCTGTGAAGTCCCAATTAGAAATCACACCGTTTGGTGTAGGAGCCCCACATGGAATATCGACCCGATTGCGATATATCTCAAAGATTTGCCTTGACGCTAACTATTAGCATGAGTGCCCTCGAAAAGAAAGAAGGTGTGCTTGGTCAGTGTTCAGTAACAACTGTGTCAAGGTTCTTCTACTACACGGGGTGGGGGGAGAAAAGTGAGCCTCTAAGTGAGAGCTAATAGTACCACTCCAGAAGAGACACACAAGAACAAAAAGGGTTCATTTAACATCCAGCGGAATAGTCCACAATGGATGTGATGGTTGTTTCAACAAAAAAATAAAGAAATATATGTGTAATATCCAACGGAAGAGTCCACAAGGATGGGAAAACAATAACAACCATGAATATACATTCTCAATAAGGTAAATACTAAAATAACCGAAATAGTTCAACTATCTTAGAACATGTGAAAGAAAACATGAAATACAAATATCTGCATAATATTCTTACAAACATTCATAGTCCATGCATGAAGAACATGCTAGCCTTGAAGGCTTCTGTTATTAAGTAAAAGTTGCAAGACACATGTATACAATGTACATCACTAGCGCCAATAGTGGAGCATTGGAGCCACTCCTTGCTCCTCAAATAACTAGCTTGTCTCTCTAATGTGTTGCAGGAGGACCCCAGGTGAAAATACCTTTGCTTATGCAATGAGGGTGTATATATAACCAAGGAGTGATGGTTCCCATTTGTGACTCTTTGACTACCCTCATGACTTTTCAACTTCCTACGACTCTCCATATTCATGTGTGTCCTTTGGACTTCCACTTTATAATACATTTTGAATATAATATAAATGGTCAATGATGATGTGGCATATGAAAAATCATGAAATATCATGACATGACACTACTGACATGGACTACTTGCTAATGTAGCAATGGAAAGCCACTAGTGTTGTTGTATCTTTGATGTATTCTTGAGAACACCTTGCCTTCCACGTCCTCATCTCCCGGTGATAGGAAATATTGATGATCTTAAGTCTTGAGTTGTGGTCACAAGTTGGTGTCCCTTTGCTTTGCTTTGATATATGAGCTTGCATGCCCAAATACAAATATGTCTTTTTGCATGCTTCCCTTCTACATCTCCTGCATCATCATCCTGCCATGGTGTGAAGGAGTACCTACATATACAATTCACTCATGACAAGATAATATCAGTCCGAAAACTCCTAGTCTAAGATAAAGCATTTGGATCCATAAATTGCGCTAAGACTGGGTGACAGGTTGGGAGAGAGGGCCCAGTGACTATGAAATTGTGTAGTTCAAGTGGCCAAGGGTGAGGCTTGATCACTAAAACTGCGTAGTGCATGATTCAAGCTAGATTGAAGGAAAAATTTGTGTAGTCTAGGCTGAGGGAAAAATTTGCATAGTCTAGACTAGGGGAAAAATTTTCATAACTCAAAATGAGGGAAAAATTTGAGCAGTCCAGACCGAGGGAAAAATTTGCGTAGTCTAGACTAAGTGAAAAAATTGCGTAGTCCAGTCTGAGGGAAGAAATTATGCAATCCAAAATGAGAGAAAAAATTGCGCAGTTCAGACCGAGGGAAAAATTTACGCAGCGTAGGCTAAGTGAAAAATTTTCATAGTCCAGACTGAGGGAAAAATTTGTGCAACTCAAACTAAGGGAAAAATTTGTGTAGTCCAGACTGATGAAAAAATTCGTGCATTCCAGACTGAGTGAATTTTTTTTGCAGTATCAGACTGAGGCAAGGGGCAGGGAAACTCTGCAACTACGTAGTTTAGAGGCTTAGGGAGAGAGATTGATGCTTGTGCTTGTGAAGAGCGTAGTTCAAGTCAGGCTGGGAGGAATGGTTGCGCAATCCCAAAGGCCAAGACATGGCCTTGAGCATAGGAACTGTGTAGTGGAACAACCCTGAGAGGAAGGCGATTCACATTGTGCAGTGCCAAGAGGGAAGGTCACACCTTGAGATTTAGAACTATGTACTGTGCAGTCCAGGTAGGCCGGGTGAAGTCAATTTGTTGGTTGGAAAGCCTCTTCGGAAATGGTTAAGTGTCAGACTAATGAGACTAGTGTGTGAGGTGATAAAGTTTCAATTGTGATCTCACACTTCAAATACTTGATGACACAACAACATAGATCACCCATGACCCATAAAAAATAAATTTACCTCTGTGTGAAAGCCTTATGACAAGTTACGATAAGTGTGACACTTAAGATACACTATGCAGTAAACGTGACGACGCTTGTGTGACAATGCTAAAAACTTTGTGAATGAGTGAAACACATGTTTAAATGGTTAGAACAACTCATAGACAGAAAGATACACCATTGAAACCATCAAAATATGCTTCTACGCATTGTGCGACATCCAATCATGTGAAAATATGATAATATACCCAACTTGCAAAGGGGAGAAAAACACTTCAGGAAAGTACATGAAATGAGTTTCTGCATTTGTGAAAACAATGTGCAAGACCAAGGAAGGCTCCAAAATTGAGTATAAGCCAAAATTTTGGATGGTGTTGTAGCAGATACATCACTTGGCAACAAACTGGTAGAATTCTAGCTTCTCTTTAGGGAGTATTGATTCATCATGTAGATTACTTTGGCCTCCCCACTTACCCCATGATTAGACACACTTCCTTTATTCTTTCCCGGTTGAACACAACATAAGATTCAATGATATCACTATGTTTCGAGTTGGGAGGAGTAGTGTAGCTCTCGAGCTTAAGATTTTTAGGGTATAATTTTTCATCTCTGGTGTTGCTCTGCTGCTAGCAGGCCTAGATAGTGCCCCAATGGAGTCACGCAGGAACGCAAATATTGCTCCACTACCAGCGAGCATGGACAGTTCCCCGATGGAGTTGGTAGCTTCACCTATCTGCGCAGGAAGCCTTTCTCTTATTTTGCCTTTATTTATTTATTTTAAAGAGAATTGTGCATCGATACTTATTTAATTTGGGGTGGAAGAGGGATCTCGAATTATTGAGAGCAGAAGAGGCTTTTCCTTTAGAGAAGAAAATAGAGACTTGTTGTAGTGGCTACAACCATCCTCCAAAATTTTGGCCTACACCTAATTTCAAAGCCTACCTTGAGAGTTTCTCTTGATGACTACACACACTCAGGTTCACTCCATGAGCTCGTGTGAGTCTTTGCACCCACTATGCTTGATCATTTCACCCAAGCTTTTGCATGTTGATGTCAAAGTGATTCTTGCGACCATGGTTTAGTTATACTCAAGGTATTTTCTTTGTGTGTACTTGTTGTGTTCACTATGAAAACATCTGTCACACTCACACATGGAGTCACATTCACTATCGTGCAAACATCATCACGGTCGACCAACGATCAATCAAAAGTGTCGCGCTTGTCTCTTACATCGTTGGTCAATCATGTTGAGCATGTGTGTCTAGATGGTTTGAGTCGTCTCGTCATGTAAGCGTATGTTTGCAAGATCACGTATGCATCTTTCGCTCGTTCACACACTTAGTCACTTTGTTGAAGTTCTGACGACCAAATTCCCCTCTGACAGCCGGCCCATCACCCCACCATCGACTCAATCGAATGTCACCCAGAACAATGCAAAAGCACCAAGCAAGCCATTTCAAGATGCGGTGTCCACAAGAAAATCAATCAACCTTCCTGCTGGTCAACCAGAGAGTTTGACCTGGCAACCACCCCGAGATTGACTCCCCTAAAAAATTGCGCAAAGGCTACAGACCTTGCCCGCTTCGCTGGCTGAGAAAATTACATAGACAATCTAGACAAACACCTAGTGCCCGTCCTGTCTCCCTCAGAAAATTGTGCACTTGTTCTAGCTAGCCCTCTCAATAGGCGACCGGCTGCTCACCCAAAAAATTACCTAGTTTTCATGAGAAAGTCCTCTAATGCCCAGCAATTCACTTAGCTCAGAAAATGCGCAGAGGTGACCAGCAGGCCAACCTCCCAGCATCAGCGTAGTTTTTCCCACCAGCAGCTCCCAGTAGCCAACTGATAGTTCCCTCCAGGAATTGCTCAGTTTTTGCTGCCAAGCTCCAGTAACTGACTACCATTTCCCTCCAGGAATCGTGCAGTTTTTTCTCCCAAGCTCCTCGCAGATGATTGCCAATTCCCCTCAGGAATTGCACAGCTTTTGCTGCCAAGCTCTCGTTGTCCACCTGTTCCAGAAATTGTGCAGATTTTACCTATCCAGCCTTTCCGCAACCCAGACTGTTCCTCTAAAAAACTGCACAGTTTTGTCCTCCAGCTGAGCCAGACCATGTGAAAAATCACTGTCGATCTGGATTTCCCATCTTCATCACCCAGTGACTGCTGTGAAGTTTTAATCATCAGTGCTCGGAGCCTCCATCCCGCATCAAAAACTTGTCACCTCTCCTGGTGACCTACATCCGAAATGATCATGCATCATGGTAGAATAGGAGGTTTATGGATTTGATGTCGTCTTGTCATGAGTGAGTGTAGACACAGGTATACAAACAAACATGGTGCGACGACAGATGGGATGAACAAAGGGAGCACATGTAGAAGGACATGTTCACCAACAGATGAACATATGATGCATGCAAAGAGATGTGCTTGCGAATGGATGATCATGCAAAGATGTGTTCGTAGATGGAAGGACGAGAAAACATGCAAGTTGTGTTCATGAACGCATGGATGGATGAACATGCACCTTTCGCGAATGGATGAAGCTGTCAAGACTACCAACATACAAGCAAGGAGCAATGTGTGAAAGAAACATCAAGTGAACCAATGACTTTTCCATGCAGAGGTGAAGCTATGACACACCATGAGGACATCCATCACCCAACAACACTTCAGCTCAACATGCACACTAGCATCAACACAAATGTACCAGCACTGTCATATCGAGTCATGACATGAGTCATGTCATCCACATCTCTACTGTGGGCCATACTGTCAATCAATGTAATGTAACGTGGAAGTCAAAGAGACCTACTTGTTGTACGAAGAGTCATATAAAGTTGAAAAGTCATGGAATTAAAATAACCATGAGGGTAGTCAAAGAGCCATAAGGGTCAGTTTCACCCTTGGCTATAAATACCCCCTCATTTGTACAAGAAAATTGTTGGCATTATGATGTATGTGTTGTACTTGATGGCAACCCACTTGTAGCATAACAACTCTCTTGTATACGGTAACTAGATGAATCTACATAAGACATATCAAATGTGACAGAATGCATAACAATAGCGTTTATAGGTGTGATGATTTACAGTTCAGGCTACACAGAATGAAGAAATAAGGGTATACACAGGTTCTCCATTGATCAAGTCGCGTATACACGCGGGTTCGCAGACCAAAAGACGCGTATGCGTATACACGCACTTTCACGCAAGGAAAGGCATGTACATGTTGGAAAACTTAGTTTTGGTCCGTGGTATTTGGTCCATGGTATTTGGTCCATGGTATTTTGATCCATGGTATTGGTCCAAGGTATTCTGTCCAAAGTGTTGACCCCAAGTATTTGGACCAAGGTATTGATTCTAAGTGGTTTTGGACCATGGTATTGAGTAAAGGCCTAGGACTATAAAAGGAGGAGAAGATCATTAGGCAAAGGCACTCAAGTATTGTATATCTAATGAAGAGCAAGATCTAGTATACAAGTTATTAGGTTATGGTGCATAGCATGATCTAAACCAAGGATGAACCTTAGTGCTTGATGGAGGATAAGATCTAATGATGGATATGGTTTTATTATGTTTATTCTAGATCTGTATACCGATGCATGTGTTGATTTGTAAATATTATGATCTGGTTATAACTGAAGTCTGGAATAGTTGCAAAATTATGAATGAATATTTACAGATGTATACGCTGGTTGACCTTGGTAAAAGCGCGTATACACGCAGGTTCAACACATCGAAGTAGCGTATACTTTGTGAACCATGATTTTTGAAGTTGCATTTGGTTTTGGCTGTGGATGCAAAGATCTGGGTTTTTCATTGTGTTCTGGTGACAGTACTTTGCATATTCAGATTAGTTGATTGAGATTAGCTTCAGTGTTGATGGATGAAATCTAATGATGGATTAGGATCATAATGACTTATCATTATGAGATCTGATAATGGATGGGTTAGATCTGATCACCAACACATGTTTTATCCTTAATGTGTAATTATGTTTGAAGTCTAGAAGTGCAACAAAGTGTTTGCAGATCTACACGCTGGTTTGCTTCAGGGAAACTACGTATACATGCAGGTTGGATTCTGCCAAATAGCTTATACACTCTAAAGTTTGAGGTTACAACAGATTCTGAATGATATGCAGTGTTCTGGAGATTGATGATGCAGGTGTAGTTGATGGTTGTATTGCAGTAGTGATTGATTTGTGCTTCAATGTTGTTGATGGGTCTAGTGTGAAAATTGGATGAAATGTGGCCTTCAGATTTTGATGTTGTGTTCCAGGAGTATCCAGTTTGAAAATTTATGAAACGCTGTCCCTAGAGGAAGTGAGAAGGTTGTAGCCTTCTGTAGGCAAACACCTACGTACTAGTAAACATATCAAGCAATACAAGAGCAAGGGGTGTTGTAGCTCCCTTCCAGGAGAGCTAGAGAATGAGAGAAGGTTGTAGCCTTCTGCAGGTAGAATCCTGCGTACTAGTATAAGACTGCACTAGTACAAAATATTGTAAAAAGAAGTTTCTTATTAAAAAAAAGCTAGAGACGATTGCAGCAGGTGGTTTTCACCCACATTGGGTTTCCACCTTATATCTTGTGTTCATGTGTGTGACTGTCTGTTCTATTTTTAATGCTCCTGGTTACTATTTATATGGTTCTGATGCATAGATTAAAGATCAACTTATGAAGAATTAACTAAATTATAAGTTTATAGGGTATACGCTAGTTTCCTTATATACAGTTGCGTATACACACAAGTTTCATTAACTGAAGTAGCGTATATGAATCAAAATATGGAAATGAAATAATATTGACTTGCTAATACTGATTCACCCCCCCCTCTCAGTATTATTTCCAACAATTGGAATCAGAGCAGGTCCTTTGGTAGAAGCTTTATCACTTGAAGGAGATTCGTAGAACAATGGGAAAGAAGCTAAAGAAGAAAGCGCCTAAGAAGAAGAAGACATCTCAAAGGAACTATGACAGTGGGAGAAATGATTGGGGAATACATGGAAGCAACTCTTCAAATTCAGAATCACCTCAGAATGAAGATGAACAAGCAAAAGAGCTATCAGGTATGAATTCTAGTGATGCATTTCTCCATCCATTTGAAGGTGATGAAAGTGATAGTGAAACAAATGAATTTGCTCTTATGGGTGAGGAAGAAAGATATCAAATAGAGGCATAATTTAAAAGGTTTACAGACAAAATTAGAGATCAACAAGATCTATTGGACAAAAGGGAATGTGCCTTCAAAGAAGAAGCTACCGAACTAAAAGCTCAACTAGAGGAAGGAAACAAGGCAAGGAAGCAATTCAAGGAAAAGGAAGATCAATGTCAAAAGCTACAGGATGAAGTGACATCATTAAGAAATGAAGTAAATGAAAGGAGCACAACAATCAAGAAACTCAGAGATAGATCCAGTTACTATGAAAGTCTTGAAGCTAAGATCCTCTCGCTAAAAGAAGATCTTGAAGAATCAAATAAGCAAAATAAAGAACTACTCCAAGCTCTTGAAAAACAAGAAAACAAAGTTCTTGAATTAAGACATCAGTTGGAAGAAGGAAGAAAAGCTGAAGGAATCATGAAGAAGCAGTATCTTGAAAAGGAAGAGCAACATCAGGTTGAGGTAAATGTTCTAGAAGATAAATTAGAAGAAAAGAACAAGCTCTTATGATTTCAAGATGGTACTAAGATCTTGGATGATATTCTTAGTATTCAAAGGTCTCCTGCTATCAAAACTGGTCTTGGTTTTCATGAATATGTTGAAGGTGAATCTAGTAAGACAAGGAACTCTAATACAAAATATGAAATGCTCAACAAAGAGATGAGAGGTCAATCCCATCAACAAAAAAGGAAAGAAATTCTTCAAAGAAAATCTACTACTCCTAATTATGGAAGTGATAGTCAGTTATTTCCTCAAATGAATAATGTTGAATGTTATGTCATAATTTTGGACATGTTGTAGCCAGATGCAGAAGTAGAATGGTTCAAGATTGTCACATAGAAAGATCATCACATTCTGGGTACTTTAAGAGATATTGTTTTTCTTGCAATATGTTTGGTCACAAAGCCATTAACTGTTATAGAAGGAATATGAAACATATGAGATGTTATGCATGTAACAAGCTTGGACATATAGCTAAGGAATGCATGAATAAAGTACGGGCACCATACTGAAAGGAGAAAACATCATCATACTCGAAGATATGGAAGAAGAAGGTTGTACAGTTAGAAAGATGTGGCACAACACAATGTACAAACATTAAACTTAGAGGGAGCTGAAAGTGTGAAACTTCAGAGTTCTAAATCTCATACGCAAGTTTTCATGAAGAGATGTCGTGTATATACGCGAGTTAGACACTGCATAATCGCGTATATGTTAGTTTGAGGAAAAGTTGTGGGACAGACTGAGGAAAAATGATCTGATATGGTTCAGTCAATTATTTCTCTGTTTAATGATGGTTGCAATCTGCTGATAATGTGTGGAAATATATTGATACTCATAAGATGTTTTTTTTGATTCTCACAAGTTAACTTGATGTATATCTGATTGTTGATGATGCCTTGATACTTCTTGCTGATATGTGCATGATCAGATTTGACAGTGAACAGATGGAACAGGTTCAAGGGGAGAACATGCTATGCTTCTAATAAATCATTTTTAACATTATGTTTAGAAGTCTTTGGTACCTAATCAATGATGATGATGTTTATATGGCTAAATGATACATATTGCTATGTTATGGTTATGAGTTACCCATGATCAAATATCATATAATACTTGGGGGTCACATAGTTGGGTTTCAGATCAGATTCATGGATGATTATGGATGATTCATTGATGATGCATATAGTCATATATATATTCATAATGGTACTTGGTCATTCTCAATTTGAAGAGTTTATCATATGAAGAGTTATAATGGAAACCCATCTGTGTAGCATCATGTCAACCAACATTGTCACATAGAAAGGCCTTGAATAATAAGTCTATCTCTCCATCATATCTAAGCACAATGATGGTGAGTCTAATGATGTACAAACATCATCATCATTGTCTCTCTCGGAACATACCCCACCAGGGTTCTCAGGGTGTGTTCCACCACGACTATTCTTATCTTGAATTCCCAGTCCTCAAAGAATATCGATCCTCTATGACTACTCTTATCTTGGATGCCCTATCTCATTCTCAAAGAGTGTCAGATGCCAGATGTTTAACCAATCCTCAATTCTGTCTTCCTAAGTGAAGACAAGAATGATGTGTCTATCTCTTCCTCTTAATTAGGGATGACATATCTATTCCAATAAAGGAATATACTCATTCCTACGAAAGGAATGTACGTAAGTTCTCTCTTGCCTTAGCAATTTCGAGTTTTCTTCCAAGTAAGAAACTTGTTTCCATGCTCCTTCTTCATTAGGGACCTACAACAACTCCTCAGGTGGAGATGATGGGACAATCAACTACTTGAAGAACTCCTCTTCATGATGTCATGAAATTATTTTAGTTATCTATAAGTCTTCATGTTTGGGACTTATACATAGGGCACCAATCATTCATCACTTTCAACCATGATTCAACCATGACATCATCATCAGAAAGTGATCCATCAGTGCATATATGGCCTTCCTTCATGCCATGCTACTTTCTTCATGACATGTTTAATTAAGGAAGTTTCATCCTACTACATGTGCATTGGTGGTGGAAGACATCCATAGATCTTCCCTGGGAAACCCTGCATAAACCCATCCATATATTTGTAAAAATAAAGGAATGAACATTAAAATAAACATTACCTTTGTGATGGTCTTTCATCATGACATATTCTAGTTTGCATCAACATCTTGCATACATATCGACACATCTCCCAAAGATATATATATTGTCAAGGGTCTCTTTCTTTTTCATACTTCATCAAAGTATTCATATCTTCCATGGAGATATCCTACTCAAATATTCTTGGTCATTTGGATGTTGATTTCCCTTAGCATGGTTTCATGTTCCATGATTTCTTCCTTCCTTTCTTCACACATTTCATTCCTAGGAGCTTCCAATCAGAGTTCCTCAATTATAGTCAACCACCTCATACTTCATATGGGGACATATTATGTTGATTTCTAGTGAATGTGTGACCCATGCATTCATGCATCCCTTTGAGGGAGGAGATCCTTTCTTTTGATCATGATATTAAGATAGAGAATTGGTCCATGCTACCTAAAACCATATGACATGAATCTTCAATACCAAATGTAAGAATACATACCTCATTTTCATTTGGGCCATCTAGAATTCCTGCAACAACTTCCTTGATTGAAAGAGCTTCAATCCCTTGATGTAATTCACTTTTATGTCATCATACCATCATCCCATGAATTCCACAAGTTTGAAATTCTTGATGAAACACGTGCTTCCCCTCATGATCGGTGAACCTTTCAATGAAGATTCGATTAGAGAATCTTAAGGATCTAAAGTATCCCCATCAATAGATGTTTCCATTTGAAATATGTATGATGAACCTTGTATTAGATGACCTTGCCACTTGTGTTTTTAATGAGATTCCCAAGAGTTATATCCTTGACTTCCATAGATTCTAACCGTCTTTCATGATTCTCTATGATGATGTCCCGAGCTCTTGCTTTTAATGCTTCTATGATGCCTTGATTCATCCCATTATTTTACTTAGTGAATCATGATATCTATAGCTTAGAAGACTTAGGAGCTTGAAAAGAAATTATGTGAGGATGACTATCTCAATAGTGGATATATATTACTTCCTCCTCCTTGGATTTATTCTTTTCAACTTCCTCCACTTCCTTGGTGATGTGGGCTTCTTCTCTTTCTCTTTTTTTTATTGTCCTTCTTGAGCTTAGGAAAATCTCTCCTACAATTCCCATATTATTGATGCCCATAACATTGTATTTTAGCCATGTTATTCTTCTTTTTGTGAGGACCAAACATTCCAAATTATCCATTTATTTTTGGCATTGAAGCATAAGTTTGATTTTTCTCACCTACTCCCACATCATATTTGGCCTTTAGTCTAGATTATTCAATATTGCACAGTGACCATAGATCCTGGAATGGAGTAGCTTCTTTCCTCCTATAAATACTTGAAGTAATGTTACCCTGCTCCTTCACTAGTGCATTTAATACAACTGTATTCATTTCTCTGCTAGAAATGACTTCTTCCAGATCTTGTGGTTGATCCTAGATCTTAGATATCTTCATAAATTATGAGGCTATTCCATCTTCCCTTGATATCTTCAGCTTGTAAATTTCTTGCCTTAATGAGATGTCCTCTCCAACAATGCTTACAAAATACAACTCTACCAATTTATCATAGATTTCTTTTGATGTTTCCAGTTTAGATACATGGGATGAGGGGATCCTTGATGGATTATATGAGAATCCTTTGATCCATAACCTCCCCTTTCATATACTTAACAAAAGCTTGAGTATCTTCCTTTCTTGGTTTAGTGATAAAACCTTTGACATGTTCCATAACCTAACTTTCAATGAGATTCAAATGTGTCCTTTTCTTCCATGCAATATAGTTTGAAGCCCCAACTAATTTGTTTCTTTCCTTGCAAAAATATATTTTAACAGATTCATATGTGAACATTAATATACATACTTGATAGGATGTTTCTTCTTCTTGCTGCTTCCTTGATGTTGATGATGATATAGAGGATAGAAAACTTCTCCTTAATGAAGGTATTTTTCTTCAAGAATGATCCTTGATCCCCAAGAGAGTGAGATGACACCGCATTTTTATCTAGCTTAGTTTGGATGAATAGACTTCAAAACACTTTAACTTGAGTAGATGTAGGATTTTGGCCTTCTCCCTCTTGATGGTGATCCCAATACATCTTTGTAGAAATCTTTGATCTAGGGTTATGATGCTTCCTTTAACTTCAAGATGATATTCACTTTGATGCCTTCCTTGAGATTTAATCCTTTAGTTTCCCTTGATAAGATGCCATTCCTTAACATAGTCACCTTAGCTCTGATACCATGTTGAGAAATATAGGGCGTAACAATTAAGTGATTTATCTTCTTTTAGTAACTGTTGTTAAGTGATTTTTACTTCTTTAGATTAGGATCTTGTTTTACTTAGGTTATTAATGTTCTTCTTCATCAAACAAATACCAATGCATAAACCATAAAGAGACAAGAGACATAGAATATAGGCTATCAACATGGGCCAAAACCTCTCACACTTTGAGAGGAAAACCCAAACTTCTTCTTCTTATAGAGATTCCAATTGATGAATACCAATACCAAGACCCTTGATTTATTTTCCACTCCAATACCAAGAAACAAATACTCCTTTAGTCAATGTTAGTCAATATACTACTCCTTCTTCCTTCTTGGCTTCTCATTGACTTCGAATTTCTTTATACTTTCACTTATTTCAGTCTCCCAAAAATTAGAAACTCAAAATCATGCATTACATCTTGTTTTAAGCCTTGTTTTCCTTCACTTTAGTAGGAGATATCTTTTTCGGTAACTTGACTAGTAGTATACCCTTGCTTCCTCCTTGACTTATCTTTCCAATAGGTCTGTAATAACTTTGGCCTTTTCTGCACTTGAAAGACAATCCTTTTACTTCGCACGTGTGAATGGAGATCACCTTAAAATAGTCCCAATAACAGAGCTAAAGACATCATTGCTCCTTCCTTTCTCCTAATTGGTTATAGGGCTTCTATATGTTGACCTTCACACTTATTTATTTCAAACTTCCTTCACCAAAATTTTGATCCTCAAATAATGTTGAGCTGCCATATATATAGTTGTTTCTCATGCTAATTAGCCAACTTGACAAGAGGACGAGCCGACGTGTCCTTTGAGGAGACAGTATATTTATTTCTTGAATCCAACTTGAGGAGGATACTTTAATTGGTCTTGGAGGGCCTTCATATACATTTAACGACTCATACAAAAGTGTAGCATGCCCAAGAAGGGTCCTTTATACATGACATAGACTCAAATTGGATTTTATGACTAGATGAAAAATCCTAAAGGCTCAGAATGGGAGCCATCACTAAAATAAAATTCCTTGCTCATGAAACCCATAAGAAAAGCATTACAATAATTTTATTTTTCTTCTTTTCATCAATTACATAAAATCATAATTACACATGTCATTATGAAGACTAAACCTAGTTACACTTTTCAATACATGAAAACATGAGTATTTAACTAACGTTTGTGGTCAAAATTTGTTGTCCAAAAATAGACCTTTATAATGGGGTATCGTGCACACTAAACAATTTTGATATGCCAAAGTTACAACCCGAGAAAGTTACCATTCCAACTAACCCCATTGGGGCACATACCATTTGCTGCTTCATCTCCTAGGGTTAGGATTTTGGATGTTTTGGGTTTCTCATTTTTTCTTCATGATAAAAATGCCTTTGACCCACATTGCAACATAGTTCAGAAGGCATGTAGCCATCATATCACTTCTTAGAGATAAGCTACCATTACTCAAGCTAGTTTGTTTGCATTCTGCATGTAAACAATTTTCAACAATTTCTATTTATTAATTGAAATTTCATTTCACTGTATCTTTGTGTTATTATTTAAATATATATTCCCTTTCATTCCTTCTTAAATCCAGATCACAGTTAGATGTTATAACTGTGATGAGTAGGGACATGTAGCCAAGGACTGTCTGTTGCCAAAATGACCATGGTGTTCATACTGTTGTGTTAACACCCATGTAACAAAAGATTGTTGTGAAATAATAGCTTGATGGGAGAAACATAATATACAAATAGGAGATAATCTGATTATCTATGATCCACGAATCTAGTATCAACATAGTAACTGAATATTAATATTATTACTAGAGGGGGGCACTAGAACTAGTGCTGACCAGGATTCTTCTGAACAACCTACCATAAGAAAATATGAAGGATTCACAAGCTAAATATGATCCTATTCAACAAAGGAGTTACTATAAGGATGCTATAGATATTTTCAGGGAGATAACTTCTTTCTCTCATTTTCCTAGAGTTGCAGGCTCAGAAAATAGGCAACCATTATTTTTTGTCAAAATATCACCAATTATTTCTTGGTTTTCTTTAGAATATGCCCAACCTATTACAATGTTGTTTCATTTATTTCTTGATATCCTGAATGATGAAAAAATATCACATCAGTTATGAAAGAAGTTGAAGGGGTTTGTGAGAGATGAGGAGTTATCACAGTAACTTATCTCAACCAATTTACTGGAGCTTCATATTCGAAGGGTCAAGTGCAACAGAAGGAGAACTGGGAGAGAGTTTAAGAGCGATTCTCAAATTGTAGGGTATCAAATTAAGAACACTATGCTAGATCTGGGTTCTGGAATTGATATTTTACCTGAGAAGACATGGGAGGCATTAAGAAATCCTAAATTAGTTACCTCTCCAATTCAATTGTGGATGGCCAAGTAGTATTGAATATTTCTTATTATATGCTTAGAAGATGTAGAAATGGATGTTGTTGGTGTAAAAACTTATGCACATTTTGAGATTATTGATATAATTGGAGATAAAGATCCATATATGACCCTATTAGGAGTTGATTGGGATTTTGAAAACTATGCCATCAATCATTTGAAGAGAGAAACTATGAATTTTGAAGTTAATGGAGTCAAACTTATTCAAGATTTTAATCCTTGTTAGGGTCCTAAATACACAAAGCCTATTGATGAAACAAAAGACACCAATGTCCTTGACCAATTATATTAATTGACCACTAGAAAAATGGAAGATTATATCAACCCTATAATAGATGGAGTTATTGGTTGGTGAAGTATTCAAAACATAGAAGCATGTTTTGATGTTACGCTTGAATCATGCTAGCAAGGAATCACGAGTTATATTCCCAAATATGCGTGATTGTTTGATTTTGTTGATGGATTGGAACAAAGGTAGGACATTATCCTATCCTTGAAAATTGTGTTCATATAGATGATTTCATATTAGATATTGAGATCAATATTGTGAAGGAACACAAATTTCCCTTGATGGATGTTATGTTACAAGCAACTCCTGCCTAATAGCGGGCTACTTATCACAACAATCTTACATCTTGGGAATGGAAACAAACTGCTCTTCTATGTAGATTCATTGAGCCAGAAAAGGGATTCCATGCTGATTATTTGTATTAGGGTCACACCAAACTTAAAAATCATGTCTAGGCTCGCGTTGCAACATGGAAGAAGAACAAGGTACCTACTAGACTATGGGTAAGTCAATTTGTTCATACTTTAGGAGTTATTCCCAAGGATTGGTACTTGAAGGAAGAAATGAAGAGACAAAATTCTAGCTAGAATGAGATGACTTCTCAGTTTTATGTTAATTTCAATTTCTTAGATGAAGACTCCTGGGATGTAGAATCCTTGAAAGAAATTAATCAAGTTATTTTTCCTACTAGGAAGCCTCATGCAAAATTATTTGATAACATAGGTTGTGGGACTATACCTGTTTAGAGTTTCTAGATGGATGTTGTTTGCGAAAAAATTGATAAGGAATAAAAAGAGGATGATTTAGAGGGACTGAGCCATCCTTCTTTTAAGGAATCTTAAGGAGAATAATATGAGCTCCCTCAAGATACTCCTGATATACAACCCTTTAAGTTGTAGAAATTCAATATGGGCTCCGATGAGAAACCTAAGTTGGCATCTATAGGAGACTACTGCGATGAGTAGACAACCAAGGAAATATTCGATCTACCCAAGGAGTATGAGGAATTATTTCCCACATCAGTTTTAGAGTTGAAGGGTATCAAATGACATCTAGGGGAAATGAAAATAATTCCAAAGGTAGATGTGCGTATGGTAAAGAATCATCCATATCGATTGAAAACTAGGGTTAAGGATAAAATTAGGAGGGAGATCAACAAGAAGCTAGAAGCATGACTTGTCTTCCCTATAGATGAAGTTGATTGGATAAGTCACATACCCATCCAGGATAAGAGGGATTTTAAGGTTAGAGTTTGTTTCGATTATCGTAGTTTAAACAATGCATGTGTCCATGACCCTTTCCATACTCCCTTTAGTGATGATGCCTTGGACATGTTGCAAGGTAAGAAGCTTATCACAAAAGGGATCTCTGGTTATCATCAGGTATAGATCGTGGAAGAAGATAAGAAAAGTATTACTTTTACCACATAATGGGGTTCCTATGCATATCATGTGATTCCAATTAGACTTAAGAATGCTCCTACTATCTTTTCCAGAACTTTTATTGTAACTTTATGAGAATATATATACAAGTTCATGGAAGTTTATATGTATAATGGGATTGTTTATAGTCTTTTGAAAAAATTCAAGATTTCTTAGTGTATTATACCTAGGGGGGATAATATGGGGTACAAAGGGAGGTACCCAAGGGAATAATGTAATAATGGGATGGGCCATAGTAATAAATAAGGTGGTTAACCCGTATCATGTAAGGGACCACAAGTAGTTAGCAATAATGTAATAAGCCCATGGTATTAGATAGATGGTATTGAGGGAACCACGGTAATGACCCATGGTATTGTATGTATGAGACCTATATAGAGGCTAGAGACTACCCTTTGAGAGATGTCAAGGATTATTGTATGAACAGGCATATGGCTTGTGGAGTGTTCTACTTCCTTAAGGAGTGAATGTATGGTGTTGCCCTACCTTAAGGGTTTGATTAATAAAGAGGCATTTCTATATTCAGATCTTTTTATTCTTGGGTTTATTTCTATTATCATATATTTTTGGGTTAGATATATAACAAGTGGTATCAAAGCAATTTCTTGGGCAAAGTGGAGAATTTTTTTTTAAATTTTTGTAGGAACTTTTTAGGGCGACGAGTTTTCAGATCAGATTTGTATGTTCTGGTGTAAACTATGTATAATCTAATTATAGATCTAAGTTGTTGATGAAAAAATACCCAATTTCAAAAAAAAAAATCGGCCAAATCAGAGTTCAGATGAGGGAGATATCGCTGATTTCAAAATCAGCTGTGTTGCAGACATTTTTCAGGGCTGCGAGTTTGCAGATCAGATCTGTACGTTCTGGTGCAAAATCTGCATATTCTAATTGCAGACCTGGGGTTTTTGTGAAAAAATACCTAATTTGAAAAAAAAGAAAAAAACCAGCCAAATCAGAGCCCGGATGAGGGAGATATCGATGATTTAAAAATCAGCTGTGTTCTGGACATTTTTCGGGGTGGCGAGTTTGCAGATCAGATCTATATGTTCCAAGGCAATATTTGCAGGATCTAATTGTAGATCTGATTTCTTTGTGAAAAAATACCCAATTTCAAAAAAAAAAATCGGTGGAGTTGGAGTACGGATGAGGTAGATATTGCTGATTCAAAATCAGTTATTTTTCAGAAATTTTTGTGAAGGTGGGACAGCGGCAGTGCGGATCTAAAATTCCAGTGCTTAGATCGGAATTCGATGAAGATTTACAAATTTGATGGATCGAATCCAGCAATATGGCTAGAACAAATGGAACAATATTTCACTCTGGAACACATTGTAAATGATGAAACTGAACTAAGTGTGGTAGCCATTTACTTGGACCAAGAAAGATGGCAATGGTGGCAGTGTCATAAAAAATGCTATCCAAGGACAATTACTTGGCAGATGTTCGCAAAATCCATTTGTGACCACTTTGATCCTAAATCTATTTTTTTGGGTCCTCTTACTAAGCTTAGACAGACAAGCACACAACCTAGCAAAGATTTTACAAGAAAGAAGGAAACCAAGAAACCTAAGGGGTTATTTTCTGTTGGTATCTCCTTATTGTAGGTTCATGGATGTATTCAGAAGGAGAAGATCATTGTGTCTATAAATCCTAGCTGCAAGCATAATTTTATCAATGTTAATTTGGCAAAAAATTTGCAAGTTCCAGCAAAACACATGGAAAACACGCAGGTTGATGATGAGGATGTTCAAGTTTATAAGGATTTGAAGTTTTCTATGGATAAGTATATGTTGCATTGTGATTTTTATATTTCAGATATGGATAACATGGATGGTTTTTTGGGATATCCTTGGATGGAATCTGTGGGTACTGCCAATATTAATGTGCAGAAAAAATTCATGAAACTCTAGTATAAAAAGAAGAAAATTACATTGCAGGATATTTCCATTAAGACCCAAGCAGAGACTATGGAGGTAGAAGCACAAAGCTCTAATGACACTTACACATCAGATGATGAGCCCTGGATGGTTGACAATCAAACACAAACATTAAACCAGGTACCAGAAAAACAGGTAGTGTCTAAGGAGGCTGAAGCAGAAAAGGTTACAGGTACTGATACATTAGATGAGGACACAATGGTTGAAGTAATATTGGAAGATAAGAAACAACAATAGGCACCACAACATGTACAAGATACCAATTAGGCTCCATTAGGTGGTGAATTAAAGAAAGAGACATCGTTGGTTAAAATTTCAGCATATCACCACCCATATCACCCCGCAAGAAAACAACCAACAAGATGGCAACGAATTAGCCACAAGGAGAACAATCCTCACATGACAGATAAAGAGGAGCAATGATTCACCTACTACAAATCAACACAGAAGAGCCATCACAGTCAACTTCCATCTCAAACGAGCAAGGCACCGGCGAGATCAAGGGTTCACCTTTCTCTTGGATGGCTAGATGCACATGCATGGTACCAGTGGACTACTCTTTTGAGTAGATCTTATTATTTGTGTTCTTTGTATGTTTCGGGGACGAAACATATTAAGGGGGGTGGAATGTAGTATACCTAGGGGGGATAATATGGGGTACAGAGGGAGGTACCCACAGGGAATAATGTAATAATGGGATGGGCCATAGTAATAAATAAGGTCGTTAAACCGTATCATGTAAGGGACCACAAGTAGTTAGCAATAATGTAATAAGCCCATGGTATTAGATAGATGGTATTGAGGGAACCATGGTAATGACCCATGGTTTTGTATGTATGAGGCCTATATAGAGGTTAGAGACTCCCCATTGAGAGATGTCAAGGATTATTGTATGAACAAACATATGGCTTGTGGAGTTTTCTCCTTCCTTAATGAGTGAATGTATGGTGTTGCCCTACCTTAAGGGTTTGATTAATAAAGAATCATTTCTATATTCAGATCTTGTTATTTTTGTGTTTATTTCTATTATCATATATTTCTGGGTTAGATATATAACACTCAGAGTGATGTTTGACTAATGCAGGTAGTTACAAATTTGTTTGAATACGAAGAAGTGTATTTCTTGCATACCATTTGGAAACTTGTTGGGGAATATTGATTATAAAGCTAGTGTATTAGTTGATCTAGCTAAAGTTGTTGTCATCCTCAACATGCCACCCCAAAAAATATTAAATAGATCAGATCTAATCTTAGACACACAAGTTATTATCGTAGGTTCATACAAAACTATGGTTCTATTACTTCCCCACTATAGAAAGCTCTGAAAAAGGTTGATCCTTTTGTATGGAATTCTTAGTGTAATGCTGCATTCGAGACATTAAAGGAAAAAATATCTAGCGTGCTAATTCTAGTTTACCATGACTAGAATAAGGAGTTTCATGTACATATTGATTCTCTAGGAATTTCTCTTGGTGCTATTCTAGCGCAACTTAGAGAAAAAAAAATATGGTGTTGTGGTTATAAATTGTTTAAAATAAACAATTACTCATCTAGCATTGTCTTATCAATTCGGGGATTCATCTTTTTATTCCAAGGCAGTTGACAAAGTCTATGAAAAGGACTAAAAAATATCAATGCTGGTGCTATATGAAGTAAACTAAACTAAAATTATTTCTTTTGAAAAGGAGACTAATCCTAGCTAGAAACAAGGCACTCCAACTAATTTGAAAACAAACTCTGTGTCTACATGAAATCAAACCTTTCTTACAAAACTAGAATTCAAGTGCGCAACTAGTTGTTCGTCTTACTCTAAATCAAGGAACAAGAAATTAAATATTAATTTGAGACTTACAACTATTTATGTGTTCTCAAAATAAATGGACATCTATTAAATAACAATAATATCTTAAGAAACAACAATAAAAAACCAAAGGAACAACAATAGAAAACAAAAGGAACAACAACAAGAAACAAAAGGAACAACAACAAGAAACAAAAGGAAAAAGAACCACCTATTCAGGAAACATTAATTAAGAACAATCCATTAAATCCTATTATTTTCTAAGATAAAATAAAATTTTCAATAACTATTCACTTCCTAGATGAAATAACATTAACCATTTAAAAAGGAAATAATGCATAATTAAACTAATTCACTGTACACATATAAGGGCACACTTCGTCTAGGAAGCGGGCCCAAACCACCAAGACTCAAAACACCTTTAAAAGAGAATTAGATCAAGATATAACATATGAAATTAATTAATAAGTATTTTCACTACAAACTTCAAAAATTAAATACAATTAGGTCTTAGTTCACTATTCTATTTTCAAAATTACAATTTCTCATTATCCCCACCAGAGGCGTCTTCCTATGTTTTTATAATACAAAAAAGAAGTTACAATAGAAGATCCACTAGATAAGGAATGTCTTGAGAATCATAGTTTCTTAGGACGTTATTCCTAAGTTAAGATGAATCTTCTAGCTTTGACAAGAAAACCAAAAAATTTTCCGTTGTAACCAACTCCATATTTGGGAACAACTCACTCGAATTAGCTGGGGATCATCTTGGATGAATTTTCCTTGTATTCAACTTAATAATCCTTCTTGTAACAAAATATTATCCAACCTATCATTTGGTCAATTCATAAATAAAACAACCTTTTCCCTCTTATTGAATCATAAATGTATAAATAAATAGATTTACCACGATCTAGACCATATGGAGAAAAGAATATAATTATGAATAAAAAAGGATAATAATTTGATATAAAAACCAATGAATTAAATAAGAAAAATATAACAATTACAAGGTCCAACATCACCCCAAAATTTTTTATTGCATATCCTCATGCAAGTATCTTTTAGCGAGAAAACAAATAATTAGCATGCAAGGAAGTTAGGGAGTAATCTTCATAAGTTTCCTCCCCTCTATACTTGAATTCAATGGTATGCTTGCTTTATTTGAAAGACAAATACTGACTTTGTCGAGAAAACTAATTATGGGATCGGTAACGTGACGGCGAAAACCAAATCGAGGGGCACCGATACCTACATCTTAACTAATTGACTTCCTACCTCCATTGTGACAATTGCATTATAGGAGTGGACTCTAGAAATAACTTGCTAAAAGTTACAGAGGCAAAAGGGTTCATTGTTTTTAACTTGTCGTGAATATTTCATCCATCTCATTTTATTATCTTTTACTGCATCTTCTTTGATGTCCTTCAAATACTCAAGCCCAAAGATCAATACCCTTAGATGAATATCCTTGAGTGTAACGAGAACATTCAAATTTTAAACAAAGCTGTTATGCTCATAAAACATAGTAAATGCATTCTCCAGCTCCCCCTACCCATAGCTCATATTTTGTCTCATTCTGTTCAAAAATACTACAGGCCTTTCACCATTTTACCTAGTTCTCAGTGAAAAATATAAAAGATTGAAGCTGAATCTCTCCAACAAATGACACGAGAATCTCATCCCTTTACTTTGTTAATAGGAAATTATGCATATAAAGTTCCAATAAAATATATTCTATGTGCTCATTCTTCTGATAGAAAATGGTTATAAAATCCAAAACATCAACAAACCCATAAGAGAAACCATGTTGTACCTCTTGGATTTTGACCATAAAGTACTGTTACATTAAAAGTAGGTCATAATTACAGTATGGAGCCCTGCAAGCCATGACATTTGGAATCATGGAATAGATTTATGTTTTCTCCTAGCTCAATTTATGGACATGTTTTTGCAACTTTTGAATCTTCTTTTGAGTAACATTCAATTCCGTAGTAGTTTCTATCTCCACATTGGTCAAATTATGCATAGAACTGTTTAAGCAATTTATGATATTCGTATTGAGGAACTGTCTCTCTCTAGTGCTTAGCTACAGTTTCCCTTAATGTTTGTATTTTAGCTTCGCATTAGAGACATTTCCTCCATATGAACATAAAAAATTGTTGAAATACTATAATTGGTGTTGCTATTTTATGGCATTCATAATCGGAGTTACGGTAATAGCTCGTGAATAGTGGCACAACATGCATGAAAGGTGGTAAAAAAGACTTGCATTTTATACCGCACCCCCTCTAATGAGTCTAACGAATGTCATTGACTAAATCAATAAATCAACTATTTCAAATAATAATGTAGGGATAATGATCGTACTGCTGTATGATTTTCCACAAGACAGAAATTAGGCCACCCCAATAACTTCGCATTGAAGAAAGAGATCGTTTTTTGAAATGTGCAAGATTTGAGTTAATGATTAATCCACTTTAATACCCGTGTATAAAAAGAATGACATAATAATTATTGAAGAGTGCATGCAGATAAATGTACGTGGAAATCATAGGAATGACAGTCAAACGTTATAACCCATCACTGCTAGTATAATAAAAATTTCCCTTTTATTACAACAAAATTATACTAAATTCTAATTATATAAGCAAAGTGTAAAAAATTCTAATGGTCCCATATTCCATGATGTTCCAATCTATTTGAAATATAACACCAAGCATTAGTTAGGTAGGAAATTTTGAGCCATTCAGGGGTTCATATTCCTCAGCTTTGAATTATGGGAGTAATGATGATTGAATGCATTCAAGACCTTTCCCAAGGTAAGGATTATTGTGCTAATTATTTAATATCCCCTTTTAATTTGGCATAGCCCCATGAACAGTAGGCTTGTTTAGTAACCGAACGGGTTTACTTATATTTCAGCTTCCTATTAAATATTTAATATATATATACATGATAATTTTTGTGGAAGATGAATGGTACGGGATTTTATTTAATTAAGCATGTTATTTTACTTTTTGGGTTGGATGTTTGAGCATATATTTCATCATAGTCCCTCTATCATACCTATTTTAATGTGAAATAAGATAGAGCATTTTAGGGAAAAATTCAAAGCTTCCATATAATCATTAATGTTTATATGGTTATTTTGAATGTTTAATATAAAAACTTCATGGAAATAGGTTTTCATGGAAAGTTATGGCATAAATGATCATCGGGATTGATAGAAATTTCTTAAAAAGTTACTTTAACATGAAATGATTAATAATCATTCAAGTAATTGAAAACAATAATAACATGGTACACTTCCCTCAACCGATAATAAAGGAAATTATGAGGAGGAAAGTTTAGGCTCTTTAATCAATTATGATCAATTTTTAGATAAAGGTCAAGAGATCATTATATCGATTTTTTTTTTTCTAATATACAATGGCAACATTCTCTATTAAAGTTGAGTAAAGGAACAATAACTGTGGCTAAAACTAACAACAATTGTGACTTAGGTAACAACAATTGTGACTTAAGGTAACAACAATCATGGCTTAAGGTAATAGTACATGTTGTTATAGACATTTTTGGGCACTGCGACCCCAATCATATATGTCCATAAACCAAGGGCTTCTAAGTCCCTAAAAGTGTTGCTTCATGCCCTAAAGGAACAAGGTCAGCTGATTA
>APFE030421908.1:15551-34777 GCA_000404065.3 Pinus taeda | reverse complement strand
TCTAACCCCCCGGTTCACTACGTAGGTTAGTCGTGGAAAGAATATAACACAACCCAACATTTATGAGTTGTAGAGGACTATTGGAGATCATAACAAGGGAATCAGACTTAATAATTTGGTATTCAAGATACTATTGTTTTAATACTAGTTTCATTTTATAATAGCAGAGAGTTGTGATTTTCAGCCATATTTATGCACTATTGTCTATGTGAGTGATTTATTTCAATTATCTGTTGTTTACCTCTGCTCTTATGTGTTGAACTCTGATTTTTGAGTAACTACTTATTCATACACCAACCTTTTAATTATGTCTTAACAAACAAGAATATTATGTGAACTATTTCCTTGTATTATTGTTTAATCATTCGAGTTGTTGGATTACTAATCATCATCATTTTTGTGAGCTACTTTCTAAATGTTGTTAATTAATAATTTTGGTTAAAGGATCTCTGAACATGATATGTTTGGTAATAATAATATGAACTAATTGAACTACTTCGTTAAATTGATGTTCACTATAAGCTAGACATATTTAAATCTCAATTAAATTATTTATCTTTCTCTCGGTTGGGTTAGATATACATATTCCTAATCAAGATTGCTTCAGGTTTTCTATAATTTTTCTTGTATTCTAGTGTTAGTTTATATTTAGATTAATTAATACATTCCTAGAAGTCCTCTTACCAAAGAGGAAAACTTAATTGTGGCTTGGCTTAGCCCCATATCAGATTAATGATAATTTTTTTGCCTAATCATCAAGGTGGAAGATCTGATGTCTCTTTTCTATTGGTATATGAAAGTCATACTTTAAGCTAGTTGAGATAGAGAGAAGGTAACTGGACCTAGTTTAACTAGTTGAAAACACAATTTCAACGGAAAATGAGCTACTCTAAGTTCCCAACTATTTCTTCTCCCTTATAGTGTTGTAGGCAGAGATTTTTGAGCCTTTAACATTTTTGATGCTAGAAGGAGGGCCTCAAGACTTGTTTTCTTTTGGAGTTTTTGTATTTTAAAGTTTTATTTTAATCATAATGGCTCCTATTAAGCTTCCCATTTGGAGTTGTATCTTTGGACGTGCATTTGCCATACTCTACCAAAAATAGTAAGACAATCGTGAAAGGTAAAGTTTAATGGTAACATGAATACTTCTGGATTTGATCATGCCTTACAATCTATTCAAAACCCTTCAAATTCTACTTATCATGACATTGATGAAGGTATGTTATGCAAGAATTTTACTCTTACATTCTCAGGAAAAGCCAGAAACAGGTGTCAATCTGTTCCAGTTGCCTCTATTCATAGTTGGGATCAATTTATCACAACGTTCCTTTATAAATTTGACGGTTATGATTATGCACAAGTATGTGATGAATTCAAAGATTTACGAAGATTTGAAAATGAATATTTCTTAGATTTTACTATTATATTTCAATTAATTTGCTTGAGATTCAAAGCAGAAGATAAACCTCAGAAATTGAACTAATCGATTGGTTTGAATATATTTTTTCTCTTCCTCCAATTTTTAATCCATATGAAACAATTGCAAGCTTTGATGATTCTCCCTCAACTTCTAGTAATATTATCAAAAACTCTGATATAGAGAAGCATATTAATCATGATGAAGTGGCCTCTGCCATGTATGATAAATTCCTAAATTTAGTACACACCTCTTACAAAGTTATTATTAATCATGCCGATGAACCATTATCACAATTCTTACAAGAATTTGATAAAAAAATACAAGAAGAAATCACAAATAAACTTGAAGGACCATTTGCCACGAAATTTGAAAATCACAATGAATTAAATTTAGAAAATCAAATTATAAATTAGCAAGTACAAGCAAAAATTGAAATTTACAATAATATGTGACCTGCTATACAAATTTATGAATTTGATCATGTTGATCAAATATAAAATTTAGGGCAGCCAAAGATTTTTTTCAAGAAAGCACAATTAGCCAAGTAAGTGATCTGGAATCTGAAATTTGCAATGAAGAAAATGTATAAGAATTCAAAAATAGAGATATTATTAAATTCATTGCTTCTAATTCTCATTTTGACCTCTATCCTAATATTTTCACTGATAACAATCTATCCCCTCTTTGCTTTAATGTTATTTTGGAAAATAGAGAAGCTGATATAAATGAATTTCCTATTAATTTTTATCAAGATAGAGAGACAATTATTGATCATTCTTCTGACATAAAGGAACATGTGTTCCATATTCTTTCTTGTTTTGATACTTCATATGGGAGTGAAGAGAATTTTAATGAATCTCGATAAGCTAATTATGATGATGACTCTGATATCGAGGATGTTGATTCATCTTCTCTTCTATTAAACACTCATGATCAATCTCAAATCACATGTGAAAATGAAGAACACTCTAACTCAGAAATTGTTTCAACTAGTTATCATTTTCAAATAATTAATCATACTCGTGATAGATAAATGTCTTTCAGAATAATCACATAATTAGGATTTGGTCAACGTTTCGAACCAACCAATGTGGTTCATCCTCAGGGCAAGGTGAAGGAAATCGTACAATCTTTAGGAATAAATAGTAAGGATGCATCATTTCCCTAGGTTAGTCGTTGAAAACTAGCTGCTAAAAACTAGCCGTTGGAGAATAGTCAAACAAGTAAAAAAAATTTATTTCAAAAAATAATAGTTTTATTTTAAATAATTTTTTAATATTTTAATATTATTTAAATCCCCTAAAAAAATAAAAAAATTAGATCTACATTATTAATATACTTAATTAGTATAAAAAGTTTTAATATTTAATATTATTAAATCCAAAAGTTAGAATAAAAAGTATTTTTATATTATAATATTATTTAAAAAAAAAAAAAAGATTAAATTATTTAATATTCTTAATTTAGTAAAAGTAGATGTAGGGGTTAAAATAGGTGTTTAATAAATAAAAACAAAGTTATAAGGGGATATAAATTAATAATTAGATGTTTATGTAACATTATATGAATATTAGGTGTAACGATAAGTGATTTGGCGATAGGAATTAATAAATATCATAAATTTATAAAATAGTAATGAGGAGTAATATTACTATTTTATAAGTTTATGATATTTATTAATTCCTATCGCCCTTTGGAAATCTCTTTACCTTATTTTGGAACCAAATCTCTTATCGTTACACTTAATATTCATGTAATGTTACATAAACATCTATTATTAATTTATATCCCCCTTGTAACTTTGTTTTTATTTATTAAACACCTATTTTACCCTCTAGCATCTATTTTATTACTAAATTAAAATATTAAATATTTATATCTATTTTTTTTTTTTTGAATTTTTAATATATTATAATATAACAGCTACTTTTATTTCTAACTTTTGGATTTAATATACTAAATATTAAAACTTTTTATTACTATTAGTATATTAAATAATTTAGATATAATTTTGTGGGGGGTTTAATAATATTAAAATAATAAACCTTTTAAATAAAAATTATAATTTTTTGGGCATTTTAAATAATATTAATTTTTAAAACTTTTTTATTAAAAAAAATATTAAAAATTTTAAATGATATTTTAGTTACTTGTTTGGTTGTTCTCCAATGGTTAGTTTTCAACGGCTAACTTGGGGCAATGATGCATCCTTACTATTTATTCCTGAAGATTGTACGATTTCTTTCACCTTGTCCTGAGGATGAACCACATTGGTTGGCTCGAAACGTCAACCACATGATGTGATTATTCCAAAAGACATTTATCTACAATATGGATCACAAAAGTCTTAGATCTAACATACTCATAATTTCAACATTCAAAAATCCATTCCAATCTATGATTTTTATGATGATCGAATTCTCACTCATATTCATAGTCGTGACCCTCTCTTTAACTCACAAGTTCGTGTTGGAAATCATTCTAATTCCATTATTCTGGTCAATCCTTGTGCAGAGAAAATCACTTCAAGTCAATCCCAATTGTGTTGTAACAATAATTGTATTACTACTGTAGATAGTGATTTGATTTTGTTGTTGTATCTTTTCTTATTTTGTTTGATTTCAGATTTGTTTTCTATTTTCTGTTTTCATTTTTCAATATTTAGATATCTTATGCTGGAATATTGAGCAATTCAATATTGAACACTCAATTGATGCATTGCCTGAAAGGGAAAATGAAGTTTCAAATCATAATCATGAGCTATTACTCTTCCAATTTCAATTGATGTTCATTTCTTATCACTTGTTACTTTCCTCTCAAAAGCACTGTCAACAAGAGAGTGTATTCTTACAATATGAGCAACTATCTAATTCTATTAATGATCTACCTTTGAAACTATCAGATTTCCATCCATTTTTTATTGATTCATTTGAAAGACATTTCAAAAGATTTCCTTCACAGAACATTATTAATAATTTAACATATGCACATAAGACAATTTCTTTTTTGCAGGCCATTGTATCTAAAAATCCATTTCCACAATATGGCTTGTTATCTTCTCTTTTGAACCTCTCCCAATAATTGAAGGAAATCTATCCATATTTCTATGATCCAATTGATATTTAGCTGGAAAGGACATTTCAAGATAAGGTGATTATAAATAAGATGCTTCTTGTAACTATATTAACAATTAGTGTACATACTATATTCATTTTTTTATTCATTTAACTATATTTTTGTTACTAATGTTTGACTTATACATACATGTAGGAATTAAAACGAGAGAATGGTTACATTGGAAGTATGACTATACCTAGTCATGTTTCCTTCCATTCAGTTAGTGATGCAGGAGCATGTGACTCAGAGGGGAAAAGTCTTCCAACTTATTCCAAAAATCAAAAAAAAATCTACAGGCAAGGGAGTGGGGTCCTTTAGCCTGCAATCTTTATGTTTTTTAGTTAAAAAATAGGATAAGAGTAGAGAATAAAACATGCTATCTTTTTTCAGTTAAAAAATAGGATAAGGGTGGAGAATAAAACATGCTATCTTTTTCAGTTAAAAATAGGATAAGAGTGGAGAATAAAGCTTCACGCTTTAAATCATTATGTAAAAACAAAAAAAGCCTGCTTTTGTAATAGATAAGGTCTGAGAAGACCTATCCCTTATTAATGTAAAAATGAAGTGGCCGCCAAGCTCGTGGGAGAGAGAGGGGCGGTGCCAGAAGTATCATTATGAAACTTTCTCTTGGCGTTATGAAAAAAATCGATGATATCTTGTTAATATGGATACATGTATTCAGTAGTTACTGTGCTATGTATGAAAAGGCTTGAATCGCCTTTTATTCTCCGCTGGATGCCTTACTATGTATTGAGCATTCGGTTCGTTTCTTTTTGTTGTAACGACTGCCGCCATTTTAATTTCATTTTTATTACAGTCAAAGAAAAAAACTCTGTTTGCGTAGAGTAATTGCATAGGAGCTAAATATTAAAAGGGCCAGCTCAAGGGAGTGCCGAGTTCGAGTAGTCACCGCGTGTTGGAATAGTGAGCCTTGGAGATCCGCTATTAGGGAAGGAACAATATAAAGCGGGATTATATTATAACTAATCCTTTTGGAATTACTGTCCGGTAAATGTGCGGCGTCCATAACTCTCAGCAACTGAGAAAGGAGCTTGAGAGAAATCTAGACAAAAGTTAACATTTTATACTTTTATGAAGAGGATGGCAATAGACTTCTATGAACATTTTAATGGAATTCTGTGATTTCATTGGCATCAATCCACAGGGTGTATCGGGATCCAAACCTTAATGTATGCATGAGTGCATGCGCAGGATTATATAATACGTTTTTCCACACTGAATATCAAAAGGCCGTTCTGAGATTGAGTTGGGGATTCTCAGCCGATAATTTTTCCAAGAAATACCATCTTCTCGTTCTCAGGGCTTCCCTAGAGCTCATGACTAAGTGCTGGTTTTTCCTTTTTCCTTTGCAATCTATCAGAGACACGATTCATTCTGAAGGCTAGTTTCTCACTTTTAGATGAAGGACCATTACACCGGAAGAAAAATGAAAAAATGAATCTTGAAGTGCAAACTTCAATCGATTTCTGATATCTCTGCTAAGCAAGATGGATGTATGCTAATTAATTTATTTATTTAAGCGTAGTTGTTGTTCTTGTCATCAAAAAGATATATTCATTTTGTTCTTGTAATTTGAGCGATGAGAATATTATGCTTGACGTTTTAAGTATTGATGCTCTAGTAAGAAAGCAACAATAGCTATCAATAAGTTGGCTTTGTTATAAAACTAGCAGTAACTAGAATTGGGTGGAATTCCATACAGTTCACTACGTTGATGTGTTGGATACCTTAAACAATTGAGGCAATGAAGCTATCAGTTTAATGACTGATACGCCTGAAGACAGTTCAAGGGAATTGAGATTGATATTCAGGAAATTGCCGCCAAATTGGGAAGATTATCCCTAACGTCTGCACCCACGCCATCAGTTAGCAATAGGAATAAATTAATTTAGATTAGATTCTATTATTTTTGAAAAACTTCGTCACATTGTTAAAAAATTTTCTTATGATAAAATTGTCTATGAAGAAATTCCAAGGAATTGCTATGACTTGGTAATCTTTGATTCAAGAGTATTTTTCAAAGTCTCATTCTTTTTCACTAGTCTTGTCCTCCAATGCAAATTCGAAGAGGATGTAATTTGAAGGTTCATTAATTAGCATTTTTGACTGAATAAGTAGATGATTTTGAACATATTAAAATTTTGAGAGATGCATGGGAGAACATGAAGATTCACGAGGTAAACTTACAGTTGAAATTCTTACAGGTACACACTAACAAGTTCATCTTCATCTATTGTTTGATTTCCTATTTTTTCATAAAGTTTATTTCTTATTTTTGTTTTGTTTCTTTTTGCAGGTCTTCATTGGTTTGATTTTGGAGACTTGAGGTTTTTGGGAGAAACAGTAATGATCTTCATCGAATCAACTAGACGGGGGAGTTTTAGAACCTTTAATATATTTTCTTAAAACATTGATTTTATTAGAAAATGGTTAAGATTCTTTTATACGGGATTTTTCTTTGGAACAAGAAAATTTGTAGCAGATATAGAATTATCATTA
Source organism: Pinus taeda (assembly GCA_000404065.3). Classification (NCBI taxonomy): domain Eukaryota; kingdom Viridiplantae; phylum Streptophyta; class Pinopsida; order Pinales; family Pinaceae; genus Pinus; species Pinus taeda. Next base: position 27,720 of record APFE030421908.1, on the reverse strand, counting down.
GCTTATTATCTCCCAACACTTCTATTCACCCTTTACATTTTGAGAGCCGCATTTCTTACAACTCTGCAAGATAAAATTTATTAAGATCTCAACATAGAATGAATGCTCACATGTTATCTTATTTTACTCTTATGTTGAGACTTTTGTATAATTAGTCTTGTTGGGTTTGTTTTTTTAATTTAAAATGGGCTTGTATTTCAGTTTATCCTTTCCTCATTTTTACATGATTGGACTTTTTGTTTTCTTCTTTAACTTCAATTTAGATTTTATTTTTATTTTTTTCCATTTCTTATGGTTTGATTTTGGTAACTTTGCCATGATTCATGTTGTTAGGTCCCTATACTACTAGTGTAACCCCTTATTGTTATTAGTGTAACCCCCTTATTGTATTTTTGTGCCCATGTAGTCCCCATATTGTTATTATTGTGCCCCATGGAAGCCCACTATTGTTATTATTGTGCCTTCACATTATTATTGTTATGTTGGCTTTGATTATATTATGACCCCTTAGACTTCTATATATAAAAAGGAGGTATTGTCATTTGTATCATCCAAGAATTGTTCATTTGTGTAATGTAATAGAAGTTTCCCCATCGAAGAGGTTGATTTTGAAGTCGTTGATCTATCATTTTTATCTTTTCGTGAGCTGGTTTCATAACATTTGGTATCAGAGCTTTGATTCTAGGGTTTCACTGATCCAAATAGGTCATCGTGGTATTTTTGATATAACATTTTTACTACAAAGTTTCAGAAGCTAAAAAAGAAACCCATTTGATCCAAAACCGTTTTGAATTACAAGTCCGAATTTCAAATATTGTTTCACTATATTTTCAGAGATAAAGTCCAAGACATTTAGGGTTATTGCAGGCTCCCAAATTACATCCCAAACATGTGACCTTGGGAAAATTGTGACAACTTTCTCTCTGAGCATCAAATTGCAATTTCGTCAGAAGTTACAGAAAGAGGACAAACTTTACTTTTATTTTTATTTTCTTCAGGTCCGAAGGTTGAAACAGTGACATGTGGCACTTCGTACAAGTTCGTTGTATTGAAAAAGTATATAATTATGTCATATTGGGAGGTTGGGCATAACACTTTCTTGGAGAATCCAATTTTGATTAGACTAGTGGCACTAGAAAGAGGATGCAGAGGGCTACTACAGGTCACAATTTTAAACCTTGGAGATCCAAAATTTCAAAGATACAACAAATTCAATATAAAGCTTCTAAAAGCAAGAAAAATAATGACTCGAATCAAGAAAATAGAAACACCTAGTAAGCAAAATTGGATGGATGATTTGAAGAATGCGATGGAAGATAAGAAAATAGTTTTATATGTGCCATCAAAGCTAATATTGAAGGTAGGGAAATAGATTTGAAGAAAGGAATGGAATCTTTGACAAAATACATGGAAGGTTTGAATGAAGGTGGGACAAAGTTGCTACAAGAAAGACCTCCTAATGACGAAAATGTAGTAGAGGAAACTCATGATGAGAAAAAAATAAATGTTAATCATGATTTCATAGAATCTAACATTGGATTGAAGACCTACCATATTCCAAAGATTGATATGAGGAAGTTTGATGGAAAGGATCCCATAACATGGATACTACAGATGGAGAAATATTTTGATCTACATGACGTGCAACTGTTACAAAAGGTACATATTGCATCTTTATATTTAGAACCAAATCAATTTTTATGGTATAAAGGGCTTTGTTCTCGTAAACCACTTGTCACCTGGTCAATTTTCATTGAGGAAATGATAACACATTATGAGGATACAAAGAACAACACCTTCTTTAGCCAATTGATAAATCTCAAACAAAAGGGTTCAATGGCAGAGCACAATGAGGACTTCCAAAAATTGAATATAAGGGTAAATGATATTCCAGAGAAGTAGAGGATTGATGTCTTCATAGGGAATTTAAAGGATAACATTCAACATGAGGTTCATTTTTTGGAACTTGATTCATTGGAGAAGGCATTCAAGTTGGCAAGAAAAATTGAAAGCAAAATTATGGCAACAAGAAACCCTTCCACTCACAATTATAAAGATGGAGGTGTTGCTGCTCCTAGCCTTCCACAACCTACAAGGTTGACACCACAACGATTGGAAGAAAAAGGAGAAAATGACCTTTGTTACAATTGTGATATAAAATACACTAAAGGTCATAAGTGTGTTGAGAAGAAATCATTTTACATTGATTGTGAAGAGGAGGAAGAAAAAGATCAAGAAATGTCAAAAGAAGAGGATATACACTAGGAACCAACCCCCGAGAAAGAGGAAATGAATCCAACCATATATTGTAATTCATTTGCAAGAATTACCACTCCTCAAACTTTCAAGATAGAAGGGAATATCAAGAAGAAAAAGGTAATAGTGTTGATTGATTCAGGCAGTACCCATAGTTGTATTCATTGTAAGATAGCCAAGGAATTGAATTGCTTCCTATATCCAACACCAAAGTGTCAAGTAATGGTTGAAAATGGAGGAACCATAAATTGCTCTGGAAAGTGCCATAATATCAAGCTATCCATTGGAGAATATGTCTTGAATGGTCCAATTCTTTCCATTCCAATGGGTGGTTCAGATGTTGTACTAGGAGTCCAATGGATACAATCTTGGGTTATGATAGCTTTTAATTTTCAAGAAATTTTCTTGAATATTTTTGGGAAGGAAAGGAAGTTGAATTAAGGGGTATTGAAGGGAAACTGAGAAAGATAATCAACTCTAACAGCATGACAAAGCTTCTAAAGAAAGAACAATGGGGCGTAGTTGCACAATTATGTTCACTAGAGGTTTCGACATCGAAATCATCTATTTCTCCAGATATCCAAAATGTTTTGGACAATCATTCCAAGGTATTTGAGACTCCCAAAGGCCTCCCACCTATTCGTGATCATGATCATGCTATTCATTTGATTTTAGGAAGTGTTCCTCCAAACATCAGGCCTTACAAACATCCCTATACCCAAAAGAGTGAAATTGAATGTATGGTTGCAGAAATACTAGAGGTTGGTATAATTCAACCTAGTCAAAGTTCTTTCTTTGTTCCAATAGTATTCATGCACAAGAAGGATGGGTCGTGGCACATGTGTCTGGATTGTAGGGAGCTCAACAAGCTCACTATTAAAGAGAAATTTCCCATTCCTGTAATTGATGAATTATTGGATGAATTGCATGGATTAATTTACTTCACTAAGTTGGAACTTCATTTAGGATATCATCAAATCAAAACGAAGACTGAATACATTCCAAAAATAACATTATTGAAGAAAGATACATTTTCATGGAATCCAAAAGCAACGAAGGCCTTTGAACATGTTAAAGAGGCAATGTGCCAAGCACAGGTCTTAGCTACACCAGAATTCATAAAAACCTTTATTCAAGAATGTGATGCCTTAGGAAATGGAATTAGTGACGTTTTAATGCAAGAAGAAAGACCCATTGCTTTCGAAAGATGTCCAATCAAAGGAAAATATTTAGACAAAGCTATTTATGAGAAGGGAATGTTGGCAAAACTACATGTAATTAAGAAATGGCGACCTTACCTAATGAGAAGATCCTAGTTCAAACAATATTGCTAGAATTTAACGAGGAAGGAAAAATCATATTGGAACCTAAAGCAGTCACAAAAAAAGAATCTGACAGCTACGAAATCGATCAATTTCAGAGTATTTCATCAAGTGGAAGAACTTACCCACTGAAGATTCCACATGGGAGGATGAGAATTTTAAATAGAAGCATCCAAAACTAATCAAGTGTTTAGGACAACACTTTTTGAAGGAGAGGGGCATGTTAGGTCCCTATACTACTAGTGTAACCCCTTATAGTTATTAATGCAACCCCCTTATTATATTTTTGTGCCCATGTAGTCCCCATATTGTTATTCTTGTGCCCCATAGAAGCCCACTATTTTTATTATTGTGACCTTACATTATTATTTTTATGTCGGCTCTTATTATATTATGACCCCTTAGACCCATATATATAGAAAGTAGGTCTTGTCATTTGTATCATCCAAGAATTGTTCATTTGTGTAATGTAAAGGAGGTTGCCCCCTCGAAGAAGTTGATTTTGAAGTTGTTGATCTATATTTTCTATCTTTTTGTGCTCTGGTTTCATAACACATGTGGAAGGCATTTTCATCACCTACCAATGGTTGACATACATAGGAAATATTTACTCTATCTATTTCAATGAATTTCATTTATCATTAAAGGTATATCTTTATGGAACCATAAATCCATCTTAACTTAAATATTTTTCATGGAGGAACACACATCCTTTCTAAGTGATAAGGTTTACATTTTCAAGGAAAATAACTGATTTGAGTTCAACTCAATGGATCCCTCCCACCCCTCGAATTTATAAAACCTCTGAGTGATAGTCGCGGGAAAAGAATTTGGAGTCAACATTATGAAAGTATTGTATCTATTAACATAAGAATCTATTACCATCCCACCTCTTTCACTTAGATACATCATAAAATAAATATTTTAAATCTACTTATCAAAAGGGTGATTAAAAGAGAAAGCATGGGAAATACAAGTAAACCCGTCGGGGCTATGAATGCTCCCTGGCAACGGAACTAGGATTTTATGGCATAAAGGAAAACTTCGTCGGGGTATTGTTCAAGCGCTGTTAGCGAAGAAATGTTATAGACCATTCATAACAATGGATATATGCTTTATAAAAACCTCCTATCTCTACCTTCTTCTATTTCTCATAAGAGGTAATTTTAAAACAATTTTTTCCCAAAATTTGGATCCATGATTTTTACTCAAGTATGCTTTTGAGTACTTATCTTTCAAAATCATATTGCTTAATATATTTATGTGGGACCCATGGAAATGTTTTATTGTTAGATGTTTTTGTGAACTCCTTTTTTTTGAACCTTTAGGTAAATTAAATTGCATTATCTTTAACAAAAGATAATTGTTACTTCTCAGTGTGTTGCCATTGTTGTGGTAAAAACACAACCCCCCATTATTCACTTAATTCTCATAATGGGGACCCTTTAATTGAATGGTTGATCATATTACTATTGGATTTTGAGAGTTTGGATTGCTTCAATGAGTTTGATCTGTTCTTATCTTACTATCATAACTCGTTTGATCTAATTTTGACATTTGGTTGGTAAATGATGCCTAATTATTGATTGGATATTTTTCACTTTCTTGGCCTAAAGTTATGTATATAATATATTTTTCCTTCTTGTTTTATAGGTTTTATTTCTTTATGTTTACTTTTATTTGTAAAATATTTATTTAGTTCATTACATAGCCCCCGAGACCAAGACCAAGTCTTATGTTACAAAGTGGATTTTATATTATGAATTGGCTTATTGATAAAAGTGGAGAAAGATCTATTGAAAATAATGCATATATCAAATCTAATATTAGAGCTTTGATATCAGAGGAATACATTTGAAATCGTCGATATTCAAATTTCAATCCATAAAGTAGCCCTTTTCAATAATCAAATGAATATATTAAGTGACCATATAACTTCCAGAACTATATAATAAAGCGATTGTTGAAGGACCCACATTCCACATCATTGTTTCCACTCCCACATATCGAAGGTATTTCATATCAAATATTTCCTTTTGAGACACATTTAAAAAACTCCAATAACACCATTCTTTGATACTTCGATATGGTGTTTCTTGTAGCTATGTCAATACAACATATGCCTCCAATCTTCGATCTCCAATACAACGCTCTCTCCGATCTTCGATCTTAGATAGTGATATAACATCCATCTCCAATATTCAATAATATTTCCATCACCGATATTCCAATTCTCCACCCTCCGACTTTCTATATCTACCAGGCTCCGATATTAGGACCAAATATGTGTATTACCGATGGTCTAATCAGAACATTGTACATCATAATTTTTTATATGGTAATAGTCATAAAGCCTCCTATATCTTAAATATTCTGGTATACACCTCCGCCTACCACCTGTTAGCTTTACAAACCCGATGTAGTTATTTTAACGGACTAATTCAAATCCCAGTTCTGCACACATTTCGTAATTTTTGTTAATAATTGCACTGTAAATCTCGGATAAAGCTAAACTTCTGATTGTCAATATATTTCTGGATCTAATGACCATATAAACCACATCTTAATATTTATATTGCGTTCATTATATATTTGAATTTCTACGGTGTAGCCATTGTTAAAACTTTTGATTTTCATCTCCCGATATCAGTTAATGCTTGCCACTTGTCACTTCTAGGGGGTGCTATATATTAATTGAAAAAGCCGCTTAATTTTTCTATTTCTTTTGGGCATAATTAGAGTTTGTTTACAATGTTTGTTTTATGCCATTGTTAATTCTATTTTCTATTATAGCAAAGATTTGTGATTAAGGTCAATATTGAAACATATCCAGTCTATCACTAATGAAATTCCTCCAAATGGTAAAGGGATATTTTAATAGAAGAAATCTATTGAATCGGTTGTTCCTCACATGTATTTTCACCTTTCAGTTCGAAACAAGCAAGATCATCCTTATTTGTGCAAACCAAACTAAGAAATTTGTTCCACTATGAGCATTTGTATTTTGGCTAGAATTCCAATTAAAGCCATCTATGTATAATTAACTCTGTTATTGAGAGACTTGGGGAAACTTTTATTATTTTTAAATCATGTATAAATACTCATCGCTGGGCTGAGTTAAGAAAGGATCTGAATCGTGGAAAAAGGCCTTCTGTACTCTACAATTCAGGATTATAAAAACACTATTGTAATAGGGATTTAGGGTTGTAGAGGAGAGGAGAGTTTCATCTCATACTTGAGGAATAAGAGAAGAGCTTGCACTATTGCAGCTCTTGTTTCATTATCATAGTTTCTGAGTTTTTGAGGACTGTTGGAGATTAGAGCAAGGGAATTGGACTTAATAAATTGATATTCAAGATATTATTGTTTTAATACTAGTTTCATTCTATAATAGCAAAGACTTGTGATTTCAGTCATATTTATGCACTATTGCCTATGTGAGTTATTTATTGCAATTATCTGTTGTTTATATCTGCCCTTATGTGTTGGAATCTAATTTTTGAGTAACTACTTACTCAGAGATCAACCTTTTAATTATGTCCTAACAGATAGTAATATTATGTGAATGATTTCCTTGTATTATTGTTTAACCATTCAATTTGTTGGATTACTAATCATTATCATTTTTGTGAACTACTTCCTAAATTCTATTGATTAATAATTATGGTTAAAGGATCTTTGAACATGATATGTTTTGTAATCATAATATCAACTAAATTAACTACTTCGTTAACTTGATATTCACTACAAGCCAGACATATTTAAATCTCAATTCAATTTGTTATCTTTCTCTTAGTTGGGTTAGATCTACATATTCCTAATCGAGATAGCTTTAGGTTTTCTATCATTTTTCTAGTATTGAAGTGTTAGTTTATATTTATATTAATTAATACATTCCTAGAATTCATCTTATCAAAGAGGCAAACTTTATTTGTGGCTTGGTTGAGCCCCAAGTCAGCGTAAGGATAACTTTTTTGCCTAATCAATAAGGAGGCTAATCTAATGTCTCTTCTCTATTGATATATAAAAGTCATACTTTAAGCTAGTCAAGATAGAGAGAAGGTATATGGACATAGTTTAACCAGTAGAGACCACCATTTCAACGGAAAAGGAGCTGCTTTAAGTTCCCGACTGGGTGGTCTCCCTTATATTTTATATGTAGAGATTTTCAAGCCTTCAATAGCTAGTCATAGGTGTCACAGAAGACTGAGGACAATGTTCTTCTAAGGGGGAGGGGTTTATAACAATCCTATGTTAAATTTTCATGTAATAAAGGATATTAAAGGAAAAATAATAAGACCAAGGTCATGGGATACATATTCCAAGCTAAATGTTGGGAAAACATTTCAGTGGGAATCACTTGTGGTTTATTAATGGCTGTGGAAATTGGCAAAGGAAAACAGGAAAAAATTGGCATTTAATTATGAGAAATAAAGGAAAGAGGAGAAAAGGAAGGTGAAGAGACACAAGTATGCATGAAGAGGAAATTAGAAGAAAAAATGGAGGAAAATGAAAGAAAATGGGAAATAAATGATCAAAAGACATCATAGAAATAATTCACAGCTTTAGGCTTAGCTTTTGTCAATTCAGTCCTGGTCCTCTCCTTACACTCTCAGACACTCCAACTCTCTTAGATAATTCTTGGAGCACTTTAGCATTCACTTGGATTTGGAGTAGGAAGGTAAAGGAAAGAAAAGGAAAGAAAGGGAGCATAAAGAGAAAGTTGGATTAATAGCTCCAGTAGGAGGATTTTGTAGATAAAAGGTTGCATGTGTGATTTCCTTGCTGGGATGTGAATGTATGGTACAAATTTTTTTTTTATTTGGTTCATTTACTCTCATTGGAATTTGTTTTTCCTAGTTTGACAATGGTTTAATCCTTGCCTTGTAATTTCCTAGATAACACTAGTGTGATGGGATTCATTCTTGGTTGAGCTTTGGATTTATGGAAGGTTTTGGAACTGGGTGAGGTGGTCCCAGGAAAATCCCAAGGGTTGGGGGTTTTATTTGGGAAGCCCTCGATAGATCGATGGAGACAGGAAAATTCCTCAAGGTATGGTGAAGGAATTCTAAGACATCCAATATTTTTTTGTTTTTGTGATCTTGGGACTGATTTAGGTGAGATCACAGTAGCTTGAGGTTGAAGGTGGTTTAACCTTTAGATTCCATATTTAATTATGTATTGTCTTATCCCATGAGATTCCACATTTATGCTTGGAATATGGCATGAGGGTGATTGGCTGAAGGAAATATTTGGTTCAACCTAATATATGGTTGGGTGGTATGTGGAAGTCCCTGACTTGGTTGGCTTTTTCATATGTTAATAAGAGGTATTATACTATTGTGATGTATGAGAACTTGTACTTGTATTATGTTGATTTTATGGTAGATTTTTCTTTGTTCCTATTTTGGTTATATGCATGGTTCTTTGATGTGCTTTTAAGGCTCTTGTTCAAGATTTGATAAGTATTTGAATGCTTGGTAAATGCATGGGCTAACAAGTGTTGTTGTAGTTAGCTTGAGATGACATAGAGCCTTCTTGGTGATTCTTAGATGAAGTTCAAAGGTTTATGATCATATATGAATTCATGACCTATCATTTATATGTTTATCATATGTTTGAGAAAATGTTTATCATGTACTAGGCATGTTCTGGTCAAGATCTTGTTCAATTTTTGAATAGTTAACCTTGTTATCACCTTATTTATGTTTCAGAAAACTTATAGGTCACTTTGGGCAATGGTTTGTAGTATTTCTTGAAAACGTGGTATAGATCTTGTGACCACATGCGTAAAACAAGGGATTTTGGGTCATAACCACTAGGAGGCAGGCTTGTGGGTGTGGTTAGGGCATCAAAACTACATGAAGGAGGTGTCAAAGGTGTGTTTGTGGAGTTAGTTCAATGAACAAGAGTTCCAATGTAGGGATTGATCACCCGGGCTAGTTCTTAGTCCCCTGAGTGATCTATAGTCCCCAAGAGATGACAGTAAGCTTTTAGTTTGTAGGCCCCACTTCCATAACTATAACTTAAAGGTTGGGTCATGCCATAGTAGTGCTCAAATCATGTTTACCTTGAAGAGATTATGAAAGTGGGTAAATGTGGGAGGAGTCATTACACTCCTTCAACTTCTTTCAAATATGATTTTTCTTGTCTCTTCTCTCCTTGGGCTTGGCTTCACCTTAACTTTGATGCCATGTTAATTTTCCACTATTCTATGTCGTTACAGTCACTTTAGCCCAATTCCTATATTTTATTAGAAATATTTATACATAATTTAATATTTCAATGATTAATAGAAATTGTAGATATAACAATAAATGCAATAGACAATAGAAGAAAATTAAGAGAAATAAGAGACACAAGGATTTGGTCAAAGACCAGGGAAAAAACCGCACAAGGGGTAAAACCCTTTCAAATTCTTATTCTTATTATATTTTCATAAATATTCAACAAAGAGAGAGTATAATGTTCCAATTCATCAATCAAAAGACTGTCCAACAAAACTATCCAAATAATATCCAAGAGAAGAGCCCAGGAATAATACTGATCATAATCGAAGTTCCTAAGCCTAGAGTCAATAGTCAAAGTTTGTAGTCAAGTGTCAAAATATTCTTGGCATTATGACTGATGTGTTTTCCTTGATGTCAACCTTGTTGTTGGTGGGAAAACCCTAGGGCCTTGGGTTCAAAACCCCAATAGAGCGGAGGGCATACAACAATAAGAAATGTTCATACAAATAATCTAAATGCTTAAACTACAAAAATGGGAAGAAGTGGTATTACTCGGAGGTCCTACGTTCGGTGTCGATCCCACAGGGTCCAAATCCTCTGCTTCTTCTGATGCCTTTAAAACCTGTAACTTATTCAATCAAATCATATACAACAACAGTGCTATAAAGCATGTTCATGATATATGTGTTAGATCATATAAGTAAATGAGAAATTACACATTAATGTAAGATTTATATGAAAATCACGACATGGACTAATGCATAAACACAATAAATATAAGAACATAACAACATTTATTTATTGATGTAAGCTAAATGAAAGGTGGAAAACTACAACTTGAGTCTTCCTCCAGCTCCAAGTGGAATCGTCCTCTGGATCCGTCCTGTCCCAGCCTCAACAATCTTCCTCCATCGATATACGCAAGGATGTCATAAGAGGGATGAGGGACATCTCAAAAGAGGAAACAAAGATTTCCTATAACTTGGGAGTGAAAAAGGCGCACAGATTTGTTTAGACTTGATCAAGGATCAATCAACTATAATATGAATATCTCATCTCTTCTCCCCTTAGGCCTTCCCATGGAGGTTTATTTATACTTCTCCAAATTAGTTTTTTCAGTTGAGAAATAGTTGGGGCATGGGCTATAGTAGGTGAGTAACAGGTAAAATTGTAAACTCTGCACGAATTTAAGGAGATTTATTATTTTTTAGTGTTTTAACACATATACACAGGTTGGGTATATAATGGCCCATGTGTACATGTTTTTAACACAGGGCAAAGTAGTGTATGGGAAATAAAACACTGTTTTTTAGAATTTATATGAAGTTTGGAAAGGAAGGGTTGCCATAAGCCATAACCAGAGCATCAAATCTACCAAGAGTGGTAAATGGTGCTATAATAGATGTCCCCTAATATATGAAGTCAGAAGGGGTACATGATGGCCAAAATGTATTAAATGTATAAAAGGATTCATGCTGAGACCGGAGATGAGTTCGCTAGAATTCACCCTGCCAAGATAGTGAAAGAGAATAGAAAGAAACTACTATCTAAGGTGGGTATACCCATGCTCAGAGATAATAAAGCATGTCCACATGTCAAGTAAAAAAGTGGATCCAATATGCGTACAAGTATAAAGGAACAAAAAATACATAGTGGATCATCCGATCATATCTAGATAAGTACATGTATCAATATCACATATAAAGAACTGATCAATGATGCTGAAGTAGGAATATGATCACTGAAGTCATAAAGCTGATCCAAGAAATTACCAAGTCAAATGGTGGAACAAATGGTACTACATTGTAACTCGGGTGCCAACATATAGGATGTCGCTGTAAGAAACTGCAACATATAAGGTGGATGGTGTCAACTAGTAGAAACAAGAGCAACTAACAAGTGAACCAAGAAATGCTAAATAAAACTCAAAGTCTTCACCGACTGCCGTGGTACATTTCTACACAATGGGAATAAATGATTTGAAGTTGACCATGTGAGAAATCGTTTGATTATCGATCATTGATGTATACCATTAACAAAAGCGAGACTACCCACCGATAATGATGATGAGAGTCAAGGTACCTAGTACAATCTAACAAGTTCGAATAAGTGAGTTGTAGTCAAACACTTGGAAGAATCTATCAATTAGGAGACAATGACATTTTCCCACTATCAATAATGAAGGAGTCTGCCTTGTTCCTTCATCAATCCATCATGAGCGTAATGAGTAGGCCAATAATGTGGAAGGAATTAGATGAATAAAGATGTAGTAACCCAACCGAGGCATGTTTCTGGCATACAAAAGATGTAGCTAGTGCATGATAGAAACCATCTGAACCAAACAACAATGAAAGCTGACAC
>APFE030421907.1:2838-31416 GCA_000404065.3 Pinus taeda | reverse complement strand
CGCCAGGTGGATGCCTTTACTTTGGAGTGCCTGATCTCTGTCCACCATCGAAGATCAGAACTAAACATGAAAAGCTCTAAAGAAAAGGAGCACTTTCTCCAGAAAGCAGGGTTTACAGTGATGAGCAAAATGATTCAGTCCCCAGCGGAGTCGCCATTATGTTATCGCTCAGGTTGTCCCTTGGCTCCTTCAGGGATACGGCCGAGGTAACCACAGACCAAGCTTTGGACTGCCGGTCCTAGCCTACCAGCAGTCAGAGAGGGCTCTCTCTTCGGGATTTAGCTTTGTTCAAGAAATGAGTTCAGGCTAGTTATTATGCACATGGTTTTTTGTTTGAGTTTGGCGGGATGAATGATCTATTCAAGCAGTGTTTGGCATGCGAAGCGCAAGAGGTTTAGAACATTGGGCATGGAGTCAAGGATGTGGACTGAAGGATGTGTTTTCTTCGGCAAAGAAGGGACTACAGAGCAGGATAGCTGCACAAGGAATAATATCAGGTTTGAATGAGGATGAAACGGATGTCAGGAAATGAAAGACAACTAAGTAATTTTCATTCATGCTAACAGAGGGAACGTGAATGAATATCCTATAGGAGCAATTAAGAATTTCCTACAACAATATTCATATACGGAGGAAACTAGTGCAAATATGAGCCTAAGAGGAATTCATATTTATAGGCTAATTTAGAAAGAAAACATAGAGAAAAAGCAAGAATTGAGGGCAGAGCACAGCTTAGTGACATCTGAACTATTCTTTCTTCCTGCAAGTTTAGATCATGACACATATACGATATAGAAAACATAGCAATTGTAGAAAGAGATGAGGAAAACTTATTAGTCCATGAGGAAACACGAGAATTCTGCAATCTTGTTCTTCAGCCATCAAATACACATTTAAACAGTCCAAACACACATGTTCCAGCAAGCTCTGTTTATTAAATCTCTCAGAGTGTACATAGCAAGTCTCAAAATCAGCTTATCGATCAAACACCTCTCACCCTTTGAACAACGAACAACGTTGTTTAAATAGGCAAAATATCTATTCCAAGCAGATCTCAGATCGATTTGATGGAGTCACAGCTTCTATCCTAATCTGTACTGAAATAAATGCAAGAAAATATCTATCTAAGCGGCGCTGGAGGCAGCAGTATTAAAATGGAGTTTAAGTATGGGTCATTTCTTGTGATGCGTTGGCTATTTGGTCATAACTCTGTAATAATTGCCCAGGAATCCTTTGTCGGTATTTTTTAGGCGGTTCCATAAAATAATCTTCGCCTTTTGGACTGTGGCGATGGCTGTCCCTTCAGTTTTCAACTTACTGTGCACTAACCATTTTTCCCAAGAACTGAACTGACTGCACTGTTGGGTATACCCATCTCATAACTTGTGCCAAATGAGCTGTTGAGATGCCCACCAAACAACCCGATACCAAATGTCCTCATTGGAGCATATGCTGCTGAATATGGTTGAAGAGATGCATAGCTTCCTGACCCAGCCTGGAGTGCTCCAAGACTGCTTAATCCGGCAGCTGATCTACCCGCAATCGTTCCCCTTGGAGATCAAATTGCCTTGTGCCATAGCCATAGCTTGATGAAAGAGAAATCGCACTAGGCGCAGATAGACTAGATAAAGGAAGCACAGCGTGTTGCTCGCACCATCCTTGTCTTTGAAAATATTCTCCCTGAGCCTTGTTAATTTGGATGAGTGCATCTCTTACCACATTGGCCTCTCCAGTAACCTGAACAAGCTCCTCATTTTCAGAGGCACATTTTGGTCGCTCATCTTTTCGAAATATACGAATATTTGCTCGAGTTTGCTTCCGCATCTTGCTTATGATGTTGCCACCCTTACCTAGGAGGCAGCCAATATGCTTAGAAGGAACAAGAATCCTCGTAGAAATGGCACCATCTTTATCAGTGGTTCCTGTAGTCTTTCCTTGCAATAGGAGAACGACCTCAATAGTAGGTGAAACACGATCATCAGCCGACTCTGTCACAGAAACTACAATGACACGCTCATCATCGCCCTCATCATCCACAACATCACCATCCTGAAACTCTGGCGATGCAGAATGCTTTAAAAGAGAAACAAATTCTTCATTGCTGAGCCGAGTGAAATCAAGATCATAGTCCTTGGACAGCTTCTCGAACTCAGACCGAAGGGAACTGACCTTAACCTTTTTGAATTGAGGACTAAAATACTTTCTGGACTCTTTATAATTAGCAGTGAGAAAAGCACATCTGTGATATCCTTCAGCAAAGAACAATGTATGTTTCAGTATTGTCAAACCTTAAGGAGAGATCGTGCTGATATATTTTCCTATGTTTACGTTGAACCCGGGTGAAACCCTGACATCATTTTCAGAATTCTGGACATGACTTATCTTGAGCCTCTGAGTTCGTTTCAATCTACGTGGTTGTGATAGAAGCAGACAGAGATCCCAGAAGGTTATGCTCTTCAACGCATAGAATAACATCATCACACAAATCCACTACATACCGTATGAAATTGCAAGAAACCTGTTTCCTTGATGCATCCTTGAGAGGGCTACCTTGATGCCAATAAATTATGTAATGCTTCAAAAGACCAACATACAAACCTGGTTCAAATTTGTCTTCCTCCATTTGCGCATGAACAGTATGATCTATAACACCCATCTCCTTCAATATTCTACCCATCGTTCACTTGTCCCCATAGAAGCCAATTGTCGGCAAAGATTGTTGATTTAAGGACTTGAAACTGATTCTGATATCCGGGTATTGATTTTCTGCAGAATTAGGTACAATTCCATTACAGAGACGAAGAATCTGCTGTTTTGGAAGACTAACCTTCTCTACAAAGCTCAAATCCTGCTTGTCAGATACAATTTTCATAACTTGAAAGATAGAGACCTCAGAATCCTTGCTTGAGGCCTAATCAGTAGCATTTTGGTTTGGTAACTCGGGTTGAGGGCCTTCGGAATTCATAAATGTGCTTGGGGATTGGTTACTGGTGGTAACCGTTTGTGCTAGTGAACCTAGCATCTCATTTGGAATCAATTCTGTAGGGCTTTCAAATACTGAATTTATCAATGCACTTGGGTTTTGGTTATTGATGATAACTGTATGAGGTGGTGAATACAGTGTCTCATCTGGAATGGCTTTTGAATAGCTTTCCATTGCACATTCTATCACGTTACAATAATCATGCTGTAAGGACGTCGAGTCCTCCAGCATCTCTTCATTCCCCACCCATATAGTATTATCAGAAGTAAAACATTCAGGCCCAGAAAACATTTCTTCTTTATTTGTAAGTGAAACAGGGCTATTCTCTGCTTCCTCTTTTGCTTGTTGCTGCCCGGGTATGGGACTGCTCTTAAGAAAATCCATCTGCAGTGCTATCAGTGTCAAGATCAATCTATTGTTTTAAAGCATTCCCACATTCTTGTGAATTCACACCCACTGAGCTGCTTGGAACAACTCCTGTAGCCTCTTGAGAAGATCTGATCTTAGTTTCTTTGAAATTACTAGGATCAATTACCAACAATTCATTTTTTCTGTCATAATGTGTCATGTCTGAAACATGTAAACCCTCATGATCATGAACACTACAATCCTTTTCTGGTTTTCTTTCAGAGCTCACACTTAGAAGACCTGATGCACTAGCATCTTCAACCAGATGCTCAGAGATAGACAGACATGACCAGTCTATTGGGCTATTGCCAGAAGTAATATCTGTCCTTTGCAGGAAAACTGAATCCTGTTTTCCTTCTGCAACACCCCAGTACTGTAGTATTGAGTTTTTAATGTCATCATAAAAAGGACCTGATAATTCTAATGTCTCCATGACTTTTGTCAAATCCCTTTTGTTGTAATACCTGTATGTGGTAGTTGGATTTGATGCAGAGTCAGACACTAGTAGGTAGCCACAAGTGCCAAAGAAGACACGCCCATATGGATCAATACCAAATATCTCAGCCCCATTCAATGACTTCGATGCTCTAGATCCCAGGGAATCAATTTTCTCTACAGCACACTCTGGACAATACCATTCCCCTTCAGGTAAATGAGCTTTGGAAAGTCCAACGCATCGAAAATGATATGCTGAAGGGCAACCATCATAACAAATCAAATTCCCATCCATTCCACATAGGCAGCATTCATCACTATTGAAATACTCGATGGTATTGAGAGAATAATTGCTGCAAACTTGGAGAAGATTCCCAATACCAACAGCCATATACAACATGCAAATCCTGCTTGGCGTGATGCACAGCGAGAAAGAGAGATAACTCCATTGTTCTGGGCATATGTAGTTACAGGTGTCATTGTTCCCAGTGCTGCTAGGAAAGTATTTAATCCATTGGCTAATATTGCACTTTTAATTGATTTCTCAAAGCTAGGCCCGAATGGTTCTAGGTGACTAGCTTCTGCTGTTGCTGTCAGGCAAAAAGAAGTGGCAAAACTGTTGGAGCATAGAGTTTAAGAGGAAACACATGCACCCAAAGGAAGCACACTTGACATCCACAACTAAATCTGAATTATCAATACTAGCAGGCCTCTTTTGGCAAAGTAGAAATAGTAGACAAATGCTCATATGACTTTGGATGGTGCACAGTGGTGTCCTTGATGTAAGAGGACATGCTTGAGAAATGTTTAATAGTGCCTGGTCCATGGTCCTCAAGAATACATGCAATGAATTTCGTGCCTGAGGATTTTGTGCCCTATTTGCCATAGTAGCAAATTTCAAATATGGAACATCGCTGTAAGCAAAGCATGACATATTTGGCCTGTAAATATGTCGATCACGAAAGGTGAATACCTGCTATGAGCAAGAGGCTAACAGGTATGTTAAGCCACTTTGACAACCAATGTCTGCAAAAAATTTCTCCCCAAAGCCCCCTCTCACTTAACGTGTGTCCAAGTGAAGCACATAGCGACAGAGGCTGAAGATAAATCTTACAATCATCAACATTATGCATTTTCATCAATGAATATGTATTTAACTTGTTTCTATAAGGCAACAATGCTTCATTACAATAATTTTTCAAAGTATGAAATGTTTTATTGTTCATTGTATCAACTCTATAGAAGTATGTCTATTATTCAAAATGAATCATAGAGAACCAAATGGTGTTTTACCAAAACAATTTAATATCAAGTTCTTCATGCACAACAAATTCTTTAATTTAGTAATACGCTTGTTTACATCATTTTTTTTCTTTTGTGCCTCAATCATGTCTATTTGTTGACCTTTTATTTTTCCCTCCTATGGACTATGGTATTATAAAAAGAAACATAAAAAAAAAAACCAGATTTTTCTTTTTCTTTTTGAATTTTTCTCTCCTTTTAGATATTGGGAAAAATAGACTTTCTACTACTTGCATTCACATGTTTATAAAACATGAATACCTTGTATCAAATGGAAATTGTATAGATATGTAATGGCTCCAAAAAAGATGGATAAGTTCCACCTTAGATTGAGATGATTTGTTCCCTTGTAAATCAATAGAGAATCCAATCAAAATAATAAAATATCACAATGAAACAACATTATATTAATACAAATATTAGTTTCCTTTACAACATGAAAAACTCATTAATACAAATAATAATAAGAAAGAAATGATTCGATATCAACATACAAACAAATAGTGAGTGTAAAAGTACATGTTATTGAAAGTACACATCTTTAAACTCAGATATAGTCATTCATTATAGAGAGGTGATCAATCCAAAACCCATTATATGCATTTCCAAGACAACCTGCATTTTGTCACTTTTAACACTTAGGCATGCTTTACTTATAAAAAGAAAAAATTGAATACATACTTCAAAATCACTTATAATGAATTGTTCAAAAGAAAATAAAAATCATCTGTCCTACAAATTTTCCAATGAAATAATCTACGTATTTTCTCTTGAATTCCATGCCTTTTAAAGAAATGTGTTCCTTTTTCTTCACATAAAATTTCTCCATACACCCATTCTCATGCATAGGAGTGGTGATGTGGATTTATACATTAGTTAATAGATTTTGGCATCCCTCCATGGAACTGCATGTAAGAACTTACGACCTAACAAGAAGTTAATGGATCATGGTTACTAGCAACAAAGAGACATAAAAATCTTATGTCTAGAGAAAAAAATTGACATCACACCATGATACCTATTATAGAAAATTCTTCATGCTCACTTTCTAAGTCTTCCACTTTAAATAACCTGGCCAAGTCCTAACACAATTACCTAAGAAGATGAATTTCTTAAATGTTTACACTCATCATTATAAGTAAACTTTTTCTAAAGTTCAAGTGTCTATGGAATGAAAACTTGTGTGAAACTAAAACCTATGGAAAACAAATACATTTGCAAAACTAAAAACTATGCCAAAATGAGGACATAAAAAGGAAAGTTCCAATGTTCCACAAAAACTAAACCCATAGCCAAATCCTAAAGAAAACATTTTAAGACAAATTTTGTCTAATTATTTCGATGGCACATAATGAATTGTGCAAGAGTTAAAGAAAAGGTTTTTCTTCAAATCTTCTAGGGACAACACTTGTGTGCTCCAGTACATACCCTTTCAAGTTTACTTAAATTCTATGTACTGAAAACAACACAAGAATGATTATCAACATTTCAAATGGGACTTTCCCATAAACTTCCCATCTCCTTATATGGTTACCATCAGTGTCTCCCATGAGACATATGTTAGATGAGATAGCTTAATATAAACAAGCTTAATGTGAGATGATCGCAATAAACATTGATATTCTAAAGTTGTCTCATCCATTTAACTTAGACATTTATTAAATATTTTGATCACGACAAGTGGTGTACATGAAAATTATAATAAACTGAGACAACATGTGGATACAAAGTTAATAAATCTTGAATAAGTTGACAAAGTTGAAAGTACTCAAACAAATTTTGTGTCTTATGAAAAATAATGATATTTCCATATAAAATACTAGTAAAAAATAATATGTTGTTGAATTATGTCCTGAAACTACAACATCACAGATGGCCTTATTAATGGTGCTAATGGAATGTTGAAAGTTTATTCTTCAAATAGATAAAATGAACAAGATGTACTTCAAATATATTTTTTTTATTCATCAGTTAGAAAATTACAAAGAACAAAATTCCAAGGATTGTATGCTATATATATTGAAAAAACATGGACAACAATGTTTCATGTTGCAAAGCTATTATTATTATCATTTGGAAGAAAAATTCATTGCAAAATACAAAGACAATTTCTAGTAAAACTAGCCTTGTGCTAGAACAATATATAGAGCATAAGGATTGAATTTAGATATTCTTGTGTTTGAACCAAGTAACATCAGACAAATGGGTTGTGTACACATCTCTTTCAAAAGTGAAAACCATAGATTTGTTGTTCTTTCTAAAAAAATCGCACATGAAAATTTTCATGTTAAGAAAGAATTAGACACAAAAATGAAGCGCTTGATTGAAAATTCATCATGGAAGACTTGTGATTGTAGCTAAAGTTTAATATGAACGAATACATGTGCATAAGTACACTTTTAAAGGTGATTTTTGCTACTCCATCAAGTGTGCCAAAACGAAAAAAAATTACCTTATTATCATGATCCAAATTTAAGCAAAAACACAAAAAATTACATATATAACCATAGACACAGAGATGCAGTAGAAATAAAACTTCATTTCATTAATATCAAAGAATTGAAATATGCTTACATACAGAATAGAAATAAACTAGCTCAGGCGATGGGATGGTAGCTTATCTCAGAGAAGAAATTTGGCGGCTACATGCCTCTGAACTGTGTTACATGAGGCTTGAAGGCCTATTTATTATTGAGAAATAGTGGAAAACCCCAAACATACCAGAAAATAACCTTAGGAGATGAAACACAAAACTATTGGCCCTGTTGGAGTAAATTGGTAAATCAACTTCCCGAGGTAGTAACTTTGGCATATCATCTTTGTTTTATGCACATGATACCTGGTTAGAGCTATCTATTTGAGGAATAAAACTGCTGACAATGAATATTGATTTGAAAGCTCATATTTTTTGTGGTGAGTTTACAAAAAAATGTCATTTAGGTCCTCAAAACGACTGCAGAAGTTCCGGACCCAAAAAACTGCTAAAAATAGTAAACTATGCTAGAATTAAGGAAACTAAAAAACTGAAAGAAATAATGGTGGGGTCCTAAGTGGAATAGGTAGGTGGCCACCAATATCCACCTAGATCTTCCTCCCACCTTAGGAAGCAATGGTCCCCATTGCATTGATTTCCTCCATGAGATGAGGAAACTCCTGTTGAACTTGGTCCCTTGTAAGCCACTTTCCCTCATGAGGGAGTTGGTCTGCTTTGAAAACTCGATATAGTTGGGTCCCTTAATGTAAGGTGTTCTTGATTTGTGTGTCCATGATTCGATCATTTGTGGTTTGTTCAGATGTGTCCAACAATGGTGGAAAGTAGGGCCAAAGGTGGTCCACATTGAACACTGGGTGTAGACCAAGGAATGGTGGAATACTGAGCTTGAAGGAATTTTCCCGTAATTTCATGGTGATGTTGTATGGCCCATATCAGTGCTGGCAAAGTTTTTGGTTGGACCCAATGAGGTGCTCCTTCTACAAATGTAGAAAAACTTTGTCACCCACCTGGAACTTGTGTGGCATTGGATGTTGATCATGTCGATGCTTGTACTTAGCCTTGGCTCTGTCCAATATTTCATGGAGCTATTGAAAGATGTGATGAATTTTCTCAATGAGTTTGTTTTCCTCATCAGCTTCGGAGCGAATCTAATGGAGTATTTGCAAATGGTATGGCCACATCAATGGGACATAGTGGTTGGAATCCCAAACCCACCTGAAAAGCATTTTGATTAGTCAAGCTGTGGAGACCCCAGTTATAGTTGTGATAGATATAGGGGAGGCTCTCATCCCATGTGCATGGATGTTTTGAGTTGTACATGCACATAATTTGGACAATTATCCAGTTGATGACCTCTATCTAACCGTTAGTTTGGGGATGGAAAGTTATGGACTTAGTGAGCTTGGTGTCCAACATCAACCATAAACTAGACCAAAATGTACTGAGGAACCTATTGTCCCAATTTGAGATGATAGACTGTGGGATCCCAAAGCATGCCCACACTCATTCAAACAAGAGTTTAGAAGTGGGTTCTGCTGTGATATTCTTCTTGCATGCTAGCATAATGGCCATCTTCGAGAATTTGTCAACTACCACAAAAACACGATCATTTCCATGCTTAGTAGAAGGAAGGCCAACATGAAAACCATGGATATGGATTCCCAAGGTCAATGAGGGGTAGGTAGAGGACTGTAGAGGCCTTGTTTCTTGTTGGTCGGTTTGGCAATGATGCAGGCAGTGCAAGATCTGATGTACTTCTCGACATATTGTCGAAGATCTAGCCAATAGAAATACTTTTGTAGTACTTCCACTATTTTCTTTATCCCAAAATGCCTGGTGAACTGACTATAGTGTGCTTCCCAAATAATCTTGGCACACTCACTTGAAGGAACACAAAGGTGTCCCAAGTGGCATAATAGTGCATCCTGGAGGTGAAAATATGGAACTTGCTAACCCTCAAAGAGTGTCTGGTAAGTGTGGACAAATTATGGGTTTCTTTTGTAGAGAAGTGGCCAATTAGAAGTTTCATGCCCATAAGAGTTGAGCACAGTGGTTAACGCCGTGATTGGTGGTCACCTAAGGCAGTTTGCAACATTATTGGTGTTACCCTTCTTGTACTTGATATTCAAATGGAACTGTTGTAGGTATGTGGACCACTTCTGATGGGGATCATTCTGCAAATTCCCTTGGGTCTGTATGAACTGCAGGGGTTGGTGATCTATGTGGATGATTGTTTCCTTCTCCAAAATGTAATGTTTCAATTGTTGGAAAGCCTGCACAATGGAATACATCTCTTTTTCATAACTGGGATACTTCTATACTATGTATGAAAGTGTATTATTGTGATATGGCACTAGATGCCCCTATTGGGTAAGGAATTCCCCAATAGAATAGTCAGAGGCATTTATATCGATCTCAAATGGTTGTTGCAAGTTTAGTAATGTGAGCACTAGTGCATAGTAGAGGTGATGTTTCAACTCTATGAACACCTTTTGTTGAGATTCAGACCAAAATAATTTTTCTTTCGCTCCTCCCTTGGTGGCTTGACTGAAGGGCCAAGTGATATTAGAGAACCCAAACATGAACATGTAATAAAAATTGGCAAGACCCAGAAAGCTGTGTAGCTCTATCAGAGTGGTTGGGGCTAGCCAATCCTAAATGACTTGGATCTTGGATGGAACCACATGCACCCCATGTTCATTAATAATGTATCTCAGATACTAAACTTGGGTCATTCTAAAAGTGGATTTCTCCAAATTGGCACAGAACTTGTGTAGTCACAGTGTTTGAAGAACCTCTTGAATGTGGTCAGGGTGCTCTTCCCAACTCTGGCTAATGATCAGGATGTCATCCAAGTATACCACTACAAATTAGTTGGTGAATGGCTGCAAGATGTCATCCATCAGCCTCATGAAGGTTGCAGGAGCATTCTTCAACCCAAAAGTCATAACCAATCATTCAAAAAGGCCCTCCTTGGCTTTGAAGGCAGTCTTCCAAACATGGGAGAGTTTGATTGGAACCTTCTGATATCAGGACTTCAAGCTGATATTTTTGAAATATGCCCCCACTTGATTTGGTACAAGAGTTCATCAATCCATGGGATTAGGTACCTATTTCGGACAATTATCTTATTCAATTCCTGATAGTCAATGCAGAGTTTCCAAGTCCCATCCTTCTTCTATACCAACACGATCGAGCTTCCATAGGGCATTGAAGTCGGCTGGATGTGACCTTTCTGCTATAGCTCTTTAATATGCCTCTTGATTTCATTGTTCTCCAGTCCCATTGATCTGTCCATTGATCTAGATTTTGGGGGGAAACCTGCAAAATCTAAAAAAAAATGAAATGAATCTCTAGGAGGGAGGCTTCCAAGATCTGAAAAATTGAAGTGCCAAAAGAAATAGAGGCGAACAAACAACAAACAAAACCACAAAGTAATTTTTTGTATTAATACAGATAATAACTGTAAGGCTACATTGTGGTGGATAATTTGTACTTTTACAAAATGTGACTTGTTACTTAAAGCCTTTTTTTGTCACAATATCACAGGTAAATTCCATCGGTGGGTAAATACCATGGGTGAATGAATATCCTGGGCAGATGTCACCTACAATAGCATGGGTAAATTCCATGATTGGATAAATACCATGGGAGAATGAATACCAAGGGTTGATGCCACTTACAATACCATGGGTGGATGCCAACTTACAATATCATGAGTGAATTCCATGGGTGGATGAATACCATTGGCGGATGCCACTTACAATACAATGGGTAAATTCCATGGGTGAATGAATACTATGTGTGGATGAATACCATGGGTGGATGCCATTTTCCATTCGGATCATTCCTCCCTCTTTAAGAATCAATGGTCTCCACTGTTTTAAGTTCCCTCCTGAGAGGCCTTTGTTGAATATGAAGAGCCATTGAAGAGAATTTTTTTGTGTGGTTAACCAATAACCGTGATGAATGAAGATCCTAGGATAGATATACCCTGTAATGCTTGTGACCAACCGTGATACTGACTGTGTGTGGCCTAGAAAATGGAATTCGATAAAGTGTGGGTTTGAGGATGACCCATAACCATGACAAGTGAAGATATGAGAATAGAGATACCCTGTAATGCTTGTGACCAACTGTGATACTAATTGTGTGCAGCCTAGAAAATGGACTTCTATGAAGTGTGGGTTTGTGGATGACCCATAACCATGAAAAAAAAATATCCAAGGATAGAGATACCTTGTAATTCTTGTGATCAATTGTGATACTAATAGTGTGTGGCCTAACAAATGGACTTCAATGACAAGGATTTTCTGCAGTTGACCCATAACCGTGATGTTCACTTTTGATGAAGTAGCAAGTTCCTACATATCTTGGGGTAGGAATGCACGTCTCTGAAGAACCTAAGCTGCATGTTTCTATGCTAAAACCAATGAATGTCAAGAAGGCGCCTACTAAATTGAGGTGGGAGGGCACATCTCCAAAGAGAACCTACTCTGAATGTTGCTCTAGATTTAAAGTGGGCATAACTCGATCAATATAACTCAAAATATTTATTATAATCTATTTTTTGAAACAAAATTACATTTTTCATCTTCCCATGTAATTGAAATCCCTACCTGGACACTCTTGAAACTCATATTCACACTGCAACTCTCCTGCCATCATTAAAGTTCTGAAAAAAAAATAGTTTATTTTAAATCAACAATGTCTCCATCATTCGAACTCTGATTTGACAATTTGTTTTTTGAAATTTGGTGATTTTACGAGAGCAGATTAGATCTACAATCATTTCACTAAAATTATGAAAAACAACTGCAAAAAAGGATAGGAGATCCACTGTCCATGAATTTCCATCAGAACAGATTATGCAACATAGCTAATTTTAAATCAACAATATCTCCCTCATCTGGACTCCGATTCGGTTGGTTGTGTTTTTTGAATTTGGGTAGTTTTTCGCAAGGAATCTAGATCTGTTATTTAATTTTGTAAAATTTACACCAAAATTTTCAAATTTGATCTGGAAACTCACTACCCAAAAGAAATTCCTGCAAAAAGAAATGCAAAAAAATCTTCCCACTTTTCTCAAGAAAGTTCTCTGTGGATTTCGTAGCACGTGCCTAAAGTTGGTTGAATACTTCTACAAAAATTTGAAACTGAAATATACATCAAACCCTCATTCCCATGGAATCACAACCTGAATCTGATACCACTGATCTACATCTTGGGGGGGTGGCCCCAAGATTTGAAAAATTGAAATGCTAGAAGAAAAGAGAGGAGAACACACAATAAGAAAAACCACAAAGAAAATTTTTGTATTAAAACAAATAATAACTCTAAATACTACATTGTGGTGGAGAATTTGTATATTTACAAAATGCGACTTGTTACTTATAACCTTTTTTTTGTCGCAATACCACAAGTAAATTCCATGGGTGGGTAAATACCATGGGTAAATTCCATGAGTGGATAAATACCATGGGAGGATGAATACCAAGGGTTGATGCCACTTGCAATACCATGGGAATATACCATGGGTGAATGAATACAATGGGTGGATTCCAACTTATAATATCATGGGTGAATTCCATGGGTGGAAGAATACCATCGGTGGATGCCACTTACAATACAATGGGTAAATTCCATGGGTGAATGAATACTATGTGTGGATGAATAGAAAAGGTGGATGCCACTTACAATACCATAGGTAAATTACATGGGTGAGTGAATACTATGGGTGGATGAATACCACAGTATTATTGAGAAACAATGGAAAACCCTAAACATCCAAAAACCTTACCCGAGGAGATTAAACACCAAACTACGAGCCACACTGGGGCAAATTGGTACATCAACTTCCCGAGGTCATAACTTTGGCATACAATATATGTTTGACGCAAATGAAACCTCATTAGAAAGATCTGCCCAAGGAATATAGCTATTGATAGTGAATATCATGCTAAAAACCCATGTTCATCACCTGTGATTTTCCAAAGATAAATGTTGTTTAGGGCCTCAAAACGACTTCGGAAGTTTAGGACCTGAAAATCTGCCAAAAATCATAAATTGTGCTACAATTAAGGAAAATAAGAAAATGAAAGAAACAATGGTGGGGGTCCAAGGGGAATATGCAGGTGATCACTCATGCGTTCCATTTTCAGGTGGGTTTGGATTCAAGCCAAATGATTGAGGTGGATATTGGTGGCCTTCTTCCTCTTCTTTCCCTGAGGGCATATCATCAAGAAAACAAAATTTCCCGATTTTGGAAATGAGATTACTACATTGTTTTGTAGTAACCAAATAGATGGTGGTAGGTGGTGTTACCTCTGGTATCATGTACAACTTATTTCCCAAGGAAATAATAACAACGTGTGGCGTTGACTCATACATTGCATGTCGCTTCCACAAGTATGGTTGGCCCAATAATACATCACAAACATCCAGAGGAGTAACATCACATAATAACTCATCCATGAAGGGCTTGATGTTGGATAGAGGGTGGAACTATTGACTGACGTGAAGATCCCTTCCTTTGTGAAACCACCCAATGGTCTACAATTATGGGTGTGTTTTGGTCGGTAAGTTCAACCACTTCACGACCTCTACTAAATGAGATTATTTTGGCTCCCGCTATCAATAATGAACTGTAGCAAGGAACACTTTACCCACATTTTGGAGTGGAAGATGTGCTCCTCCTCCTCTAGATCTGTAGGTTCCTCCTTCTGGATCTTTGTGGTGGTAATGGTGATGTTGGTCTCTCAATAATATGCTACATTTTTTCATTCCCATTGTTGGGTTCTAACTCAGAGTTGAAACATGCATTTTATTCAAAAGCCTTCATCTCGACCAATAGTGACTTCTTTGTCCAACACTCATGTTGTGAGTGGAGCTCTTATGGAACTCACACGGCTTTCCTGTGTCCTTCTTCGGCTTCACAATGTTGTTCTTTTCTTGCAACTTTGGTGGGTTTTCCTGGGCCACCACACCTTGGATTTGTCCTTTATTATACAGTTTGGGGGCACCTTTCCCTTGCTTCATATTCGTAGATCCAACGTCTCCCTTTTTCTATTTAAGCTTATTCTTGATCTTGATAGTGTATCAGTACATCGGGCTGAGTGAGAAGATGTCCAAGAACTCCATCTCATCCTAGATGGACTTGTGTAGGCAGCTGCGGTACTTGAGTACAAAATGTTTCTTAGAATACTTGATACCCAACTTCATGTCAGGGGTATGAAAAACATTGGTAAACTTTGGCACGTCTTGGTTCCTTCCTTCCTGCAAAGTGGTCCACATTATGTATTTATCCTCATAGCTCTCAAAAGGGTAGTATTGCTCCTTGATGGCATCCCAGAATGAATTCCAAGAGGGTGCGGCTAAAAAAAGTGAGGGCTTACTTCCATCCTTTTGCTCACAGTGGGTTTCCCACCGGTCCTTGATGTGGGGGTTGACTTTGAGAAGAGAAAAAGTAATATTTTCCCGGCTAGAAAAATCATGAACAAAAAAATCCTTCTAGCAAATTTGACCATTTATCTAGGACATCTACATCTATTTTGTTGTCAAATGTGGGAATGTCAAAGTTTACTTCTACCTTAAAAGGAGTGGCACCTCCAAACTGTCTATTGGATGTAGATGTGCCACTGGTGGGCAACATTTGAAGGATCTATGCAAAGTTATCCATCATTGCATTTCTTTGTTTCTCAAGGGCTTCCTCAAGTAATATTTTGATAGGATCTCCTGCTTCCTTGTCTTTCTTTTCTTCCCCCATGGGCGACCGTTAGGGTTTGTGAGGCTGATCTTGCAAAGGTTCAACCAGATTGAGCACTCACTCCTTATACCCCAACCTCGTTGGGGACATGCAAAGAAGGATCGAAAAAGAGAAGACCGCTCTGATACCACTGATCCAAATTTATACAAGAATGAAACAAATTACATATATAAGCATAAAAACAAAGATTTAGTAGAAATAAAACTTCATTTCATTAATATCAAAGAACTAAAATATGCTTACATAAAGAAAGGAAATAAACTAGCTCAGGTAATGGTAGGTTATCTCTAAGAAGAGATGTGGAGTACATGCTTTTCAATTGTGTTACAATAAGGCTTGAAGACCTATTTATTATTGGGAAACAATGGAAAACCCAAAACACCCAAAAACCTAACCTTAGGAGATGAAATGCCAAACTATGGGCCCCGTTGGGGTAAATTGTTACAAAAACTTCTCGGGGTCGTAACTTTGGCATACGATCTTTGTTTGATGCAAACTATACCTCGTTAGAAATATCTACTTGAGGAATACAACTTCTGACAATGAATATTGAATTCAAAACTCATATGACTCGTTGGCGATTTTCCAAAAAACAACGTCGTTTATGGCCTTAAAACTACTCCAGAAGTTCACAACCCGAAAAATTGCGAAAAATAGTAAACGGTGCTACAATTAAGGAAATTGAAAAACTGAAAGAAACAATGGTGGGGGTTCAAGTGGAATAGGCAAGTGGCCACCAATATCCACTTGGATCATATCATGTTTGGAAACGATTCGAGATATTTATACTCAAGAATAATAATTTCTCTAGTCATTGAATTCTTTGTTCCATTATGTGGAGAGAAATCAATCTACTTTAATGCATGAAAGACATATAGACCTCGAAGTAGCTATACTTGGCATTAAATTATAAATAAGGAGGTTTTCGTAAATAAATTAATATCAACTCATCAATTATTAGTTTTTTTTGCAGCTAATAAAATAATGCAATAATGCCAAAGAAAGGTAAGTGGTTTTTAATAATTTCAAATTACTTCCATTATGTCAGTGTATATTTATGAACCACTAACATCAGCAATCACAAAAATATTCAAAAGCAATGAGCTACCAAACTATCTAATTGTAGCTAATGTATGTGTTAAACAAATGCATGTACGGAAGTACACATATATGAAAATAAGTTTCACTGGTCTATAGTGGGCCCAAAAGGAGATATTTAATTTATAATCATGTTGGGAAAGTAGGTCAGGTGTTTAAACTTGATTATAATGAATTCTCTAGCTGTGGAATTCCTTCTTGGATTACATGGAGAGAAATGAAGCTACTTCAATTGCATCGAAGACAAATATTGACCCTGAAGTTGCTACATTGGATATAAATTGTAAATAATAAAATTGTCATAAATAAATTAATAACATCTTGTTAATGATTATATAACCTTTTTGAAACTAATAAACTAGTGCAATTATGGCAAAATACAATAATAGTTTCAAGTTAATGCCATTTTGGAATTGAATAGTTTCTTTGAGTGATATGAAACTCCAAACTAAATGCCACAAAATATCTTATTTTTTTGTGTCATGAAGAAATTTGAAAAATTGTGGATAAACATTCAATGTCATAGTATTATTTTTTCCCCTACAAGATTTAACATTATTTTTTAGAGGTTGAATTAGTACAAGCTTTCAAAGGTTCATTATTAACCATAGCGTCTATTTCATGTAAGTAATTTTATGCATTTAAAATTTATTACTTTTATTCACTTGTGTGTTTTCTATTAGATGTGGGACATAAGTTAATAAATTGTTGATTCATATTTCACACAACTAGATTATTAAGGAAAAAGAAACATTAGAAAAACAAAAGTAGCACATGATTACCAGTTTGATGACTCTATAATTGTTTGCACTATCAATGAATTCATAGACTTAAATCTCGATCTATTTTATTTTCAGTCTAAATAACTTTACTTCATCATTAAAACTTCCACATCTCTTTGTATAATGTTCAACAACACATCTATAATTTGTACAAAAGAAACTAGATAAAACTGTAATTTTGACTACTTTGCACAAAGTGGCCCCAAAAACAAATATTTATGTTATAATTATCTTGCAAACCAAGAAAATTGTTTACATTTTCATATGTGAACCATTTAAAACATATATACAAGGAGTTAGATCTTTTAAACAGTACTTGCATAACTTAAGCATGCCACAAGGAATGTTTTGGAAGGTGTACATGAAAGGGTCATCATTATATTTTGTTTTAATGGTAGATGAATAATATAATGACTAATTGTCACTCGAAGAGTACATGTGAATTGTTTTTTAAATCTAAATGTTCTAGTATTTTTCGATTTAATAATAACAAAGATATTTTTTTCTATAAGAAGAAAACCTTAGCCATGTCAGTAATGTAATTGAATCATGCATATCCAATGTTAAAAGGATATAGTTGTATTGGGTGTTTGTTGACTATCTGTCACAAAAATACCTTCCATGTACCTCGTTGTTTCCTACAAGGAGCATACAAAAAATGGATCATGTTAGTGCTAAAATGATAACAAATAAAGAAATGAATGTAGTGGAAACAATGCATCATCAAGATTAAACTAAAACTAAAGCAAGCAATATGATACAAGCTCATTGAGGAAAAAACACATGAACAAAGGTATTGGAACATGATCCTTTTTATTTATAAGTGGGGGTAGAAGAGCTACAAATAAGATATCAAGACACTTTAAGGAAATTTCTTCAATCTCTTTTTCAATGATTAAAAACATTTGTGAATCTTACTACTTATATCATAAAATGTCAACAAGATGAATAGAAAAATAATATAATTAGCAAAATAATGACAATAGAAACATAAAATAATAGTATAAATGATGAAATAACACAAGTACATATCATTTTCCATTCTCATCTGCTCCATTATCTTCCTTGCTTGACATGATAGCATTGTTATTCTCAAAAATACTTTTTCATCTAGGGTCATGCCTTAATACGAACCAGCAATCCCTATCCAACACATCTGGGTAGAAAACCACTTGGTTGCAGTGTTTTGGGAAAACATAACACTCTCTAGCTTCTTGCTACATATTTCTAGATTTGATAAATATCAGCCCACTATCATGATCTTCCTTTACATTATTTGGATCAAAGGTGTCTCACCACTTGCACCTAAAAATAACACATTGGAATGAAATGAAGTCCACTTGAAAGGTTTTGACAGTGGTGGCTAGCACAACTAGATTGGTTGAACTCGACCTCCACTCCACATTCTTGTGCCATGCATCCATCATTGGAATCCTCCATGTGAAAATGATGTACATATGCCTACATAGATGGGAACAAATGAACTTATAAAAGAGTAAACAAATTATAGTGTCATGTGTCTGGTAACCTTAACATAATTAATACACACACACACACACACACACACACACACACACACACACACACACACACACACACACATATATATATATATATATATTGTTATCAAGAAATCTACTGTCTATGCAAAGCTGCTAGTCCCACTAAGACAGGTAGATATCTTAGAAACAAACAGATTAAAGTTACTTTCATTTTCCTTTACGAGATGTAGATAGGAGAGGAGCAAAGAATACCAACCTCAATCTTTCGCTCGGTTCCTTGCTTGTTCCTTCTCCTCTTTGACAGATCTTTGCCACTCTTTCCTTGACCACCCTGCTTCAAAGAGTACCTGTAAAGTGAAAGCAGAATAATACCTTCAAAGTGCATAGATCTACAATCATAAACAATATAGGACCAGATATATATTGACCACATAAATGCATTCATTATCAAACATACAAGAATGTGGAGGAAAACTTGAATAGCTTTATTGATGTAAAGATTAGAAGAGAGGATTGCAACCCATTGATCTGACCCAGCGTCATCATCCCAGCATGAAAGCCCTTCTTCACCTCATGAAAAGATTAGATCACCCAACATTATGATATTCCACCGGTAAACCAACAACACTTCCTTACAAGATACAAGATTCTAGCCTCTAACGTCTGGGATGAGGGATCCATATATAGATGATTGAGAGGGGGTGAGTGAGCTTATGGGATTTTGATTAGTGTCCTCTCTCTAATAGTTATTAATTCCACTTGGAGATTGATGATCTCTTACTCATCCCTGGGTGGATTCTGAGAGGCAAGTGTCACAGGAGAAGCTTCTGGAAGATTCCATGATCATCCACCTTGCAAACTGTCTCTGCGATTTGTCTACTCTCGTCCATCACACACTACAGAAGGGCTTTCCAGTATGCATCACACTTTTTACACTGAGAAGGTGAGATGCATCACACCCTAAGCACTGGGCAATCTGTATGGTCCAGTTTTGACCAGTTCTGAGTAGTTTTCTGTGAAGAACTTCTGGGAGATGATGTAATCAGTTGACCTTATTCCTTTAGGGCATGAAACAACACTTTTAGGGACTCAGAAGCCCTTGGTTTATGGACATATGTGATTGGGCTTGCAGTGCCCAAATATGTCTATAACAGTTGCCCCCTAAAGCATGAGGTTGAAAATCTTTTGATATCGGGTGAAATGCTTTATCATGAGGGTCCGAGGTTTTTGAAACTCGAAGGCAACCTGTAATAAGATACAATACAATACATTATCTTCATAACATTTTCATGATCTAGCCAAGGTGGGCATTCCCATGCTCATATTTATAAATTCATTTTCATATACATAGGATAGACAACCGTCTGTGTGGTAGACTGATGATTTTGATAGAGCCATCATCCTTTGATTCAGATGATCATTTGTTCAGCAATGATGTACATTTGATGTCTTTATTTTCCTGAATATATCGTAGTTTGGATGGATGAAACTAGATCCGAGGTCTTCAAACTCGTCCAATCCTCACCCGAAGTACAAGTCGATCCATGTGAAAAATGTTCTGGAGTCGAACATGGAAAGACACCGCCTGATTACTAGTCAATGATTTAAGTTGTTAATAGACACAAGAGGAATCATTGATAATGATGAGTACCCTCAATGTACTATAGTACAATTCACGTGGTGTGAAAATGGGACTTGGCATTGAACACCACACAAAATCTCTCGATCGAAGGCCATTGATGTAAACCTGTCACCGGAAGTGAGAAACTTGCCATTGAGGCATGCAAGCTTCAAAGTACTAAAAGGGTTGTTCCTAGGTTGACTTCTTCGATAATGAGCTGTTTTTTACAAGAAGTGACCTGTCATAGGAAGGCCTTAATGAATCTCACATCTACAACACGGAACGGAGCAAATGATTTTGTGGAGGTGAAAATTATCTGATGATACAGGGTTTAGGGTGGTGGTCATGAAAGAATGGAGCGTGAAGGTATTGCAGCGGGTGAGACATAAGCTGGGTTGGTGAATTCTCTGATCGAATTCTCTTGAACATATCGGTGACACTAAAATGGATTGGTAGCATTAACCCCAAATATGGATGGTCAAATGGACCAATGGTAGTATGACCGATGAATGGAATAACCCAACCCGACTCAATCATGGTGACGGAGTGAAAGTGTCATGTTCAAGAGAAACTTGCTACCAATAAAGTTTCTTCAAGTTTTCTTCTCAATTTTCCCCAGTGATTGCTGACTAGTACCTCTTTATTTTTATCAAGCCTTAGGAGGATAACATATGCTTGTTCTATAATTTTCCCTTCAAGCAAACGCGTCACTATGTTTTAATGAGCCTAGCGACAGTGAATCTCGTTCTCGTCTCTATGGACAATTTTGTCGCTATTGGTTTTAACGAGTTTAACAACAAAGACAACTCGGTCCTTTTTCAATTTAGAGAGTCTGAAAAGGGATGGAAAGGAAACTCCAGTAATCCTTTTTTGTCATACAATCCCTTAAGTCCAAAAAATTATAAAATAATACGAAAGGGATGAATTTTCGATAGTTTTAATGAGCCGAAGAAAACAAGTGCTTGATCGT
Organism: Pinus taeda; assembly: GCA_000404065.3. Lineage (NCBI taxonomy): Eukaryota > Viridiplantae > Streptophyta > Pinopsida > Pinales > Pinaceae > Pinus > Pinus taeda. Next base: position 10,056 of record APFE030421907.1, on the reverse strand, counting down.
TTTGTGTAATAATCCCTCAGGTCCAAAAATATTAAAATATAGAGGAGGGATAGCACTTCCGATAGCTTTAACGAGCTGGAGAGGCCAATTGCTTGACAATGTTTTCATATTTTACGAGTCAAATGAAAAGAGCTTAAAGGAGACTCATTTTTTAGGAACGAGTGATATTTTTGGGTAGCTGTTAATTCCAGGCAAGGTTCGGAATTTTCCAATCATAGCAGTGTCACAAGGATGGCTAACAGAATCACTCATCACAGTTGTTCCTCAAAAGGGTAAACAACCAAATGGAGTTGTATGATTGGCTAAAACAGAGTGGAGGTCATGGTAAGAACATGACTAGGGCTCAAAAGCTGATGATAATGCATTCACAATGGTTATTTACCAAAGGTTGGTTCATTTTTTAATAAGCTTAAACTTTGGGGGAACATTTTCTCATTGCTTAGGTTTAATTTTTAACGATCTTGAACTTCACATAAAAACTACTTGTAGCAGGTTTATTTTTTAACGAGCTTGAACCCTGCGGTAACACTGCTCATGGCCTGGTTTATTTTTTTTTTAATGAAGTTCGCATGCCCCTAGCATAATAGCGTAAATCGAGGTGCATGCCCCCCAAGCTTCATTGCATTCAACACGGTGGTTGGAATGAAGGTTTACCTTCGATATCTTTGAAAGACTCGACTTGGATTTGGAAAGGGAGTTGTTTCATTTTTTAATAAGGTTGACACAGTAAAAGAACTATCCTCATAATCCACCATATTTATAGTATTTGATAGAAAATCAAAAACTAAAGGATGATTAAGGTTGCTAGAATAATATCAGTGGTAATCCGGAAGATGGGAACGATGTTCCCATGGTGCCTCTCCTATCGTCATTGACTAAATGATTCCTTCATCTGTAGAATGTATATGCAAACAAGGATATGAAGAGATTCCATATTCCTTAGAGCTATCTATCCAAACACTCGATAAGCATTGATTTGGGTTTGCTCCCTAGGACAAGAAAATTGATTGCTACAATATTTATAAAATGGCATTGATCCATGCTGTCAAAATATTCAGGAATCTTCTGAATCTAGAAGATATCATATTGCAGGTTCCCACCATGGCCACTTCTACCAGATTGTTTGGATGCAGTAGGGCAAAAATACCCATTAATGTACGGTCTTTTAGTAGGCCTACTCCGATATTTTGAAGTGACTGAGAGCTCCCACGGATCATCGAAATGCTTCCCATAACTTGTGAACTATTGGGGAGAAACGTTTGTTGGTCAAAAATTGTAATTCCTCCTTGGAAATGAAATGCAATCTTTCTGAAGTATGTCAACACATCAACAGCCATAGCATATATCCAGGGCCTTCCCAGTAGGATGTTGTAATCGAGGTTTCCATTGATAACTTCAACATCAATTTCTATTGTCTTTCCCCCCAGTTCGACTTGCAAGTTACTGTCTTTCCCCCCAGTTTGTCCAACAAATGCTTTCAACATTTTTTACAAGCACGACAAGGGTGGTGAGCCCAAAGTTTTCCAGCAACTCATCGACATAATACATGTACATGCTCCCTCATCAATAATCGTATGATGAATAGTTTTGTTGAGGGCTTTCACTTGAATAAGGAAAGCAAGTTGAGCTGGTAACTGAGGGTCATATCCTTTATGATTAAAGGCCACAAGATTGGAATCCGTTGGGTCAATCCCACCTATTGCTGATAATAGAGCCTGCTTTTGGGAGGGGCAATTTTGCAGCACCTCAAGTGTCGACATAGCGGACTGTGTTTTGGATAGGTCCTCTACTATATTATAATTTTGTGCTGCTCTAGCACAAGGATTAAATGCTATTATAATTCTGTGCTACTCTGGCACAAGGATTAAATGTCGACTTGTGTACTACTTCCTTTGGCGGTTTTATCATCAGCTCAGGAATGATGCGCGGCACAACTTCGGTAGAAGTTGTTATCAAACTACTAGGTTGATCAGTAGCCTTGTTGTTCGATAGCTATGGATTCCTATAATCTTTATTCTTTGTTGATATCAAAACATCATTTTCCTGTTTCGAAATGGACAACATGAGCACTTGGGATGGGGAAGCATTGTCACTAGAAACCAGATTGGTTCCTGGATTTGGAAATGGATCAATCAATACCACTGAGGTTTTTGAATTCTTTAAGAGTTTCCTAATCTCAACTCTATGTGGATAGTCTTTCATCTAATGATCCTCATCACATATAAAGCATGGATGATTTGGTTTCTTTTCTCCAGAAGGGTTTGCAGAAGATTTTTCAGGAGACAACTCCTCCTGTTTCTTCTTTTTCCCTTTCTTGTTCTTCTTGCCCCATGGTTGCTTCGGTTCTTTGCCTTTCTCAGTTGACACGAAGATTTACATCTGAGGCAAGAAGTTCTTCATTTTCATTTTGATTGGAAACTGTACGAGCTTTCTTCGATGTATCCTTTATGGTTTTCTTGCTAGTCGTACCTATCACACCATCGCCGACATGAGAGTCTTTGTTTGATTTAGGAGGAGGAGGAATCAAAAATTCTGGTCTAAGAACATTAGGTATTTTGTCATAGAGCATGCTAGACTGAGTATAGATCAAGTCTAGATATTGCACACGAGCAATGATTTTCTCTTCAGTGACGACCCCTCCCTTTTCCACATCTTCTGTGATAGAAGGTAACAATGACTTAATAAACCATTCAACTAATAGCTGATTAGGAACATATGTTTTTACCATTCTACGATGATGCCGCCATTCATGGATATGATCAGATATGTGAGTGGTTGTCGTCTGTTTGAAATTGGTAAGAAGCTCTGTTCCTATTTCGTACTTTATTGGTAATTGAAAATGGGTTAAAAAGCTTGTGGCAAGGGTGCTGAAGTTATCAAATGAAGCTCTAGGCAATTCAATATACCATTTTTCTACCGGACCAGTTAACGTTCGTTGAAAAAGGTGAATCCTAATCGAATCATCATTGAGAGTGTTGGATGAACACCACAGATGAAAGGTCATCACATGATTCGACAGGTCTTCACCCGGATTTCCATTAAATTTAGGAATATCTGATGGAAGTTTATGAGGAATCGCCGACCACCAAGGGGCATAAGCAATTGGATTGTTTGTTAGTCGATTTAGATCCAGTAACTCTAAAGTCGCCATGAAGGGCAACTGTTGATTCAGTTTCAGCGAAGCATACCCAGGATAAGATGGTATTGCCTGAGCAGTGGGTCTTTGCATACTAGCATAATGCATTTGATGCTGATAACTTTGGTAAGGTTGATGAGCATAAATATTTTGATATGATTGATGTTGACTGTTTTGAATATATGGTTGGCCATTACTCGCAAAGACTTGTTGCTCAGATCCTTGGTAAGCTTGTTGGAATTGCTGTTGTTGATATTGCACTAGCCATGGTTGTGAGAGCATTTGTTATTGTCCAATACTGGCTATTTGACAAAGATGAGGGGTAATAGTACCTGTTTGAACCTGGGTCGCTCCAGTTAGGGAGCCATGAATCGGTGATTGCGGCTGTGTCGTGGAGACAGGAGGCTGTTGTATTACGACTTGAGAGACTTGAGGTTGGCATACAACAAGCAACGCTTGTTCTTGTGACAATGTCACAATGGCCGGTGTAGTGAGGATATTTGACATGGGTAGGCTTTGTTACATTGAGTATACAATTCTTGGTTGTTGAGGCAATATTTACACCCAACCACTAGATGTAATTCTAGCATGACTTGAATTATGTTGCGAACTCCCATATGGTTGTTCTCTCAGAGGAAACAATGAAAGGGCATACTTCCCCCCATATGGTGGCAATCTAGTAGTCAAAGGAATGATTGGCCTTTGGGGACTGGACTGCCCAAATTGATACTATTGCAAAGGATCAATTTGTTTAGACTCAGCATAAGAGATTTCAGATATTATTCCGGACGAACAAACGGGAACAGACCATACTGTCAAAACAATCCCTGGATGGACTCCATCTAGTGGTTGAGAGCTAGTTGGGATAGATGGTACATCGACGAACATTATTGGAGTAGCAGCAGGTGGTTTTATTGTTGTTGTGTCAGATGACACAGTCCTAGATGTTGACGGTTGTTCAAACATATCTAGTCTATCCAAGAGATTTCTTAGTGATTCTACAAGAACTTGCGATGAAGGGAGACTAACTTCTGATGGAGAAGGATATAGGGTGATCATGGCTCCAAAATGCAATGGAGTATTGGACGGAGGATCCTCCACAATCTCTTCTATAGCAATCAATCTAGGTGGGTGAGGGAGACCGTCAAGTCCGTAAAATATATCTGGTGCCAAAGAAGGTATAGACTCTGCAGCGACGATTGTTGGAGGGGTAATACCTTCCAAATCAGCTATAGATGGAGCCGATTAAGGAATAGAAGCATTTACTGTTACACTAGGATAAGTTATAATGTCCTCCTGTGGCTGCAAAACTTCTTCTGTAAAGGTAGGGGTACTAGAGATGGTTGGAGTAACCGAAGTCCCTGAGGATGTTGGAACGCAAGTTCCAAGCAAACCAGGGGACTTTGATCCAGTTAAACAAGTTTGCTTTATCTGGAATAGTTTCATTTCTGGAGTCAAATATGGTTGACTCGTTAATATCCATGAATGAAGGGGTTTCGATTGACTTTCTTCCATGATTGCGGATTACTTGATCAACTCAAAATAAAGGGGAAAAAGTGATTCTGAATTTAATCAATTTTAGATGCTTTGACACAACTTGCTTTTTCAATTTTTAAGAGTAAAGAAAAAGATAAAGATGACTCTAGTCACCTTTGATTTTTAATGACCCTAAAGTGACAATTGCTCAAATGGATGTTTTCCTTTAAGGAGTCTAAAAAGGAACGAAAGAGACTACTCTAGAAATCTAGACAGAGGGATTACCAAACCAATCGCAAAACTGCAGAATAAATTTTACGGTACAACAGTCAATCTTCCTGAATGTTGTGTTCAATGCATTTCGATCGATATGGTGGTAGACATGGCTTCCTAAGGATAAAGGATATAGCCTATTGTGGTCTCCCAATATATACTCAACAGTACGTGGGAGCACAAGTCTGTATTGGCACTTATTTTCTGAAAGAGGAGGAATCACCCAACCTACAATGAAAGCGATAGTTACCAAGATTTACGATGCTAGAATACATCTCTAGCCTAGACTTCTAAATGTTGTGCGTTAGGTTTCAAAGTGTTTTTATGTTCGTTGAATTTATTTTACAGTTTATTTTTCTTAAGAAGTTTTCCTTTCAGGTTCACTGTGTGATGTAGATATATTGTCATGCCAGGAGTAACTCCAGAAAACTAATTCATTTATTCATTTAGCCAACTATCTATTATATACATGAATGTGATTGTTCAGTTCATCTTCTCAATGACTGTTCACATTCAATTCCCCCAATCACTGAGGATTAGGTGTCAACATTCCCCCCCTTAATCTGAAGGGATGTTGGTGAGTCCAAGCATCGTTCTAAATCTTTCAAGCTTTTCTCTTCCAAGTGCTTTGGTGAAGATGTCTACAATTTGTTCATTTGTGGAACAATGGCGGAGATGGATTGTTTTGGCCTCAACATGATGTCAGATCAAATGATATTTAGTATTAATGTGCTTTGTACGATCATGTAACTTTGGGTTCTTGGCCAACTTTATTGTAGAGGTGTTGTCAATCATGAGTGGAGTTGATTTTACTTGTTTTACCTGCAAATCTTCAAGAATTTTCCTGAGCCACACAATTTCTTTCGTTGCTTCAGCTGCTGCCACGTATTCTGCTTCTGTTGTGGAATCTACTGGAACTGATTGTTTGCGTGATCTCCAAGATACAGCTCCTGATCCAAGACTCATAGCATATCCTGAAGTAGATACTCCAGTTTCTTTGTCTCCATCGAAGTCTGAATCAGAGTATCCAATCAAGCTGAAGTCATCCACCTGTGTATACTTGATTCCAAGGTCTTGAGTTCCCTTCAAGTAGCTTAGAACTCTTTTTGCAGCAGACCAATGTCCCTCACAAGGATTTTGCATAAACCTGGAGAGGATTCTAACAACAAATGAAATGTCTGGTCTGGTAGTAGTGAGGTAGATGAGACTTCCTACAAGTTGTATGTACTTTGTTGCATCCTCAAATTCCTTTCCTTCAATGGATGTGAGCTTTAAGTTTTGTTACATTGGAGTAGAAAGAGGATTGCACTCTGTCATGCCGAATATGTTTAACAAATCTCCAATGTATTTCTTTTGAGAAAGAAATATGGATTTTGGATGTTGGGTTACTTCAATGCCAAGATAGTAATGAACATAGCCCAAATCAGTCATTTCAAAACTTTTTCCTAATTCTTTCTTTATGATGCAATATAGCTTTCATTGTTCCCTGTCATTAAAAGATCATCTACATATACCACAAGATATACAACTGTTTTTCCAACTTTCTTGACAAATAAAGTTGCATCATCAAGATCAAAATGATTGAAGTTGAGTTTCAGAAGATGCTCAGTTAGTTTCTCGTACCAGGCTCGTGGTGCTTGTTTGAGGCCATACAAGGACTTTACAAGTTTGCATACTTTATGTTCATGTCCTTTCATAGCAAATCCTTCAGGCTAGGACATAAAAACATTTTCTTTTAGATCTCCATTTAAGAAGGCAGTTTTTACATCCATTTGATGGACTTTCCAACTGTTCTGAGCTGCTAGTGCTAAGAGTGTCCAGATGGTGGCCCATTTTGCTGTGGGAGCAAAAGTTTCCTCATAATCGACCCATTCCTTCTGTGCAAAACCTTTTTCCACAAGTCTATCTTTGTGCTTGTCAAGTGAGCCATCAGCTTTGTACTTGTTCTTGTAGACCCACTTGCAGCCAATTGGTTTGGTTCCAGATGGAGGATCAACCAGCTTCCAAGTGTCGTTCTTTATGAGGGCATCATACTCCTTTCGCATTGCTTATTTCCATTCATCATGAGAAGCAACTTCTTTAAATGAAGTTGGTTCAAAATCTTTAGACAAGTTCAATTCACAATCATAAGAAACATCTATATCAACAGGTGAATTAGAGTCATCTACATCACCTCCATTTTGTCGATTTGCATTTCTAGTTCCTGTTTTTCCAATTTCATCAGGATGAACACTTTCAAGTGTCTTTGTCAGCCACTTTGGGGGACCTTTCTGAGATGGTCCAGGCTGCTCTGTTGATTGAGTTGGGAGTGAATCAAGATTGAGTATCCCAAT
>APFE030421902.1:12469-32749 GCA_000404065.3 Pinus taeda | reverse complement strand
TAAGAAGGCTTGTGACGTCAAGACTTTGGTTGTAAGCTGGCTCTTATTTCATTGTTAATGCAATCAATGATGTTTTCCTATGTCTTGTATGTAATGTACTTGATATCTCATGACTTCTTGACTTTGTGAGTAAATAGTTCATTTTTGTATACGATTACGTGCTTTGTTGTATTTCCTTTGCTTTGTTTAAAGTTGATCACTCATTGAGGAGAAGGAAGCGAAAGCTGGAGCAGTGCAACGGAACTCCATCGACCACCGATTGAGGTAGGCTTCCAACTTTAACTGTTTAAGGAAATATATTGTTGATTTTTCCTTGTTTGTGACTAGACCCACTCTAGGGCTAGCGGGGTTGCCTCTATTCGCAGAGGGAACACTTTCCTGCATCACAAATTGGCGACTCCACTATGGAAAGGTTTTGGCCTTTGTTTTTATTTGTTTGCTCTTATCTTGATTTTTTGATTTGGTCTCTTTTGAAGTTTTGGGGATTAGTTATCAGTCCTTTGAGTTTCTTGGGTTGATCTGGGAAATATCTCTATTTGATTGAAGGATTGGTTGTTTTTGATTTGGGAGTTTTGGTTCGCCCGTTATTGTTTTGAACATCATCACAGATTTAATTTTAACAGTCTTGTTGTCATCGCCCCTCACCCTTTTGTAATACCCTGCGCATCGCGTAATTACGCCTCACAGTCGTGACGGTTCTAAAAATTGGACCATCGCAAGAAAGTCGTGTACTTCTGCGCTGACGTCGCTTTGTTGCTGTGGATAGTGCTTTATCAGCGCTTGTTTCTTGTGTATTACCCACGATGATTGCTGTAGAATTGATTTTCTCAATTCTGCCTCCTGAGCCCATCAATCCTACTGGTCTCTTGCTTTTCTCACTTGCTTGATGATTTGTTTTTCACTGTTCATGGTTAAGGCACTCTCTTGTGAGCTTTGTTGAATGAATCTTGTTTTTTTTGCTTATGTGACCTAGATCATTATTTCAAGTTCCTTGAATCTGTTGGCTTGGTTGCTTGTTTGCTCAAGGTTCATTTGCAGCTTCTTGTTGGTTTGATTGAGCCTTCCCCGTAGCTTGTTTTTGGTTGATTGTTTAGTGAATGTTATTGAACCAATCTTTGGCATTGATTCGATTTCTTTTCACTAGCGAACATAGATTACAATTGTTTGGACCAACCGGGATTTTCCACACTTTCTTGTTGCTTATTTGTTTCTTCTAGATTTAAAGACATCAAAATCAAAATGATTGCATTCATTTAGTACGAAAGTGAAAGTGAATTTGCATTTCAAGTTTGCATATTGGAAAGCAAATGATAAGATCTCTCATTAGTAGTATCCATGCACTTTAGGAACTGGTGTCTGTATGCATTGAGTGACTTCCTTTGTTGTCTTGGTTTTCTTGGTTTGGAAATGATCTCTCTACCCTCCTGTAGGTAGGTGTTCATTGAAGAAAAAGGATTTTTCATTCATTCTAGTTGCATCCTAGGATTTATTATATACACACGGTAAGGCCTTAAAACTGAAACATAATCCAAGATCAACTCTAAAATGAACTGAATGAATCTAACAATGCATTGGAAAATAACGCACACTATTTAGAGGTCTAGGCTAGAGACGTGCTCCGACGTCGTTAAACCTAATCACTTTTGCTTCCACTCAAGGTTGGGTGATTCCTCCTTCTGTGACTCAACAGTGGTCTAGTATGGAATTGTGCTCCCATGTACCATCGAGTATATGTTGGGAGACACCACTAAGTTTATCATCCTTTATCCATAGGAAGCTGTGTCTGCTGCCTTACAAACCGTAATGCACCGAACACAGCATTTGGGAAGATTGACTGCCGTACGGAAATTCCTTGGTTTTCATGTGACTGCCAAGGTCTATATGCAGTTTTACGGATTGTTTGGTAAACCTTTTACCTAGTTCTCTAGAGTAGTCATTTTCACTCCTTTTCGGACTCCTTAAAAGAAAAGGTTCATCTGAGCACTTGTCACTTCAGGCTCATTAAACATTTGAAGGTGACTAGAGTCATCTTTTGGTCTTTTTCTCGACTCTTTAAAGATGAAAAGGTCAAGTTGTGTTCTTGTGTCTTAAAATTTATTTTGGCCACGTTCACATTTACCCTGTTAGATCTTGTTTGCATTAGCTTGAGTAGGGTTCTTTCTCATTAGTTTTCCTAGGGTTTTTGAATCGAATCACTGATCCTGTCTCCCGTTCCAAGTGACCAAGGGTCTCCCTCTTCTATTTCTCCTGAGATACCAGTTGGTAGTGATACTCTCCCTGTTATTCCGAGTATCCAACCGATTAACTCTCGCGCTCTAGAAGACGAGGCTTACGATATCCATTGGAACCCCATTTGGGAGCCTTCCAAAGAAGATATTCCCAGTACTCCTCCTAGTGTTTTGGTCCCAATGTCTTCTTCTGACATGGATGACACATCACCCATCATGAGTGAAGGATCCATTGTGATGAGCAGTGAAATTCCTATCCCAGCGGAAACTCCACCCTTCAGTGTCACCCTTCTCAATGTCATGCTACCCTTATGCTATAGGGCTTTGAGGGATGTTATGGGTTCTAGGACCTCCCTTACGAGTTCTATGTGGCCTCATACCATCGCTCTGACTTCCGAGTCTTTTATCCCTCAAATTCACAATGTGTCTGTCACCTCAGTCCCAACTATCCCAACTGTCTGTGTGGCTTCTTTAGCCCCTGTTGTTGGTGCCGTCACTGCACCCTCAGTTGTGACCACTGTTGCTGGACCTTCCCCCAGATCGGTGAATAGTGGCCCATCGGCATCTACATCCAGAGTTGTTGATCCTACGCGTAATCCCCCACCTTCTTCTGGTTCCATTCTAGCAGGGGGGGCATACGATCAATATTTGCATGCTCTTCAGAATCCGGGAACGCAAGGTCCGTTTTATTATTACGATTCTCAAAGAGCTCACCTTTATCACCTCAAACCTTTGCCATCTCAACTTGCGGTTGAGGTCACGGTCCTGTTAACTGTTGCTTGGGGTACCACCAGTTATGGTGGTGGCCAAGTTCCCCCTGCAAATTTTCAAGGACCACCTTATCTAGGTCAGTTGTCTTACATGTAGCCCTCCTATGGGCAGTAGTATGACGTACAACCTTATCCAAGGCAACCTGGAGGCCCTCAAGGACAACCCTTCCAGGGACAACCTTCGACCTCTGGTGTATCATCTTTTACTTATCTTGGGCAACCCTCTGGTAATCCAGGACAACCTTACATGCAACAAGATCAACTTGGTGTCCAGCAGGGTTACCCTTCTGGGTAGGTCGGTTAGCCTTACGTACAGCAAGGCCAACCCACTGTCCAGTCTGGTCAACCATCTGGACAAGTTGGCCAACCTCAAATCCAATAAAGTCAACCAACTGTCCAGTCGACTCAGCCATCCGGTCCATCAGGACAACCCTCAGTTGTGCAAGGACAACCCAATACCCAACAGGCTCAACCTTCTGGGTAAATGGGCCAATATCAATCTCAACTAGGTCAACCTTTTGGCCAGGTGGCTCAACCTCAATTCTCTCAAGGACATCATTCTGGGCCTACTCAACCGGGCACTCAAATGATTGTTGCTTCTCAAGCTCCACCCGGTTTTCAGCCCCAGTCCGAGCCCTAGACCCCTTCCGGTCTTCAAATGCAGGTTGGATCTCAACTTCAACCTACTTATCAAACACAGCCTGGCCCCCAGGCTCAGCTTGGAACCCAACCGCCTTATGGTTTCCAACAATCCCAAGGGTAAACTCAGTTTGCCCCGTATCAAAATTATCAACAACTGCAGGTGAGTCCTTATCAGAATTACTAGCAACCATATGTTGCTCCTGCAGGCCAAGTTGGTAATCAATGGAATGCTGGGGGGAAATCCAGGGCCAGCCATCCGGTTATAGCTATAACCCCTATGGACAAAATCCCTACGGGTAGAACCCTCCTAGTCCAAACCCGTATGGACAAACTCAGTGGGGGCAATAAGCAGCTGGTTGGAACTCTGGTGGTACCTCCTACCCACAGCCGCAGATGTCCTTTAATCTTCAGTTACCCTTCTTAGCAATGTTGGAGTTACTGGATGTGTCCAAACTGACCAATGATCCTATCCTTCATAATCTGTATTGGCCATCGGTTCCACCTAAGATTCTTGGTGATTGTCCCAAATTTGATGGTAAAGCTGGAGAAGACCCCCAAGCCCATGTTATGACTTATCATCTATGGTGTTTGTCAAATTCGTGGCTTGATGATTCAATATGGCTTCACCTTTTTCAAAGGACCCTCACTGGCGCTGCTGCTAAATGGTATATTGAGTTAGCTCGCGGATCTTTTCAGGATTTTAACTCGTTGGCTATGGAATTTTTAACTCATTTTCGGTTGCCGATTCGATATGAAACAGGCACACATCTCCTGACATCCCTTAAGAAAACAACGACTACGCACATCTATGATCATATCCATGAATGGAGACGACATCATCGTTTGATTAAGTTTTGTATTCCTGATCAGCTCCTGACCGACTGGTTCACGACCTCATTCGCCGGTCCAATAGCACAGGAGATTGCTAAGGGGGCATGTGTAACTGAAGAGCAGGCTATTGCGCGTGCTCAGTACCTTGACTTGGTTTATTCCCAGCCCGGTACACTATATGATTATTTACCTGATGCCCCAAGGCCTGGGACTTCCAAAGCCCCGCCAACCCCATCTGTTGACGGTATCATTGGTTCTGTCAATCCGCCTTCTAAGAAATCTTCCGCGAACCCTCGGAAGAAAAAGTCGAGTTCTTGAAATGAAAATACTTCTCAGGCTATATCTAATTCTGGTAATACTTCCGAGGTTAATGTCATCCAGTCCACCATAGCAGATAAAGCCTCGAAAGGAAAAAAGAAGGGAAAATGAAAGAATAAAGTTGATCAACCGAAGCAGGATTCCGCTAAACCTCCACTCGAGGAGGGAACCAAATGCAAGCCCAAGTGTCCTTGCCTTATCTGTGATGAGGATCAATATACCAAGGACTGTTCGAGGTGGTCTGAAGTAAGTCATTTGTTGAAAGGTGCTCCTAGGACTCCTACGGTGCTAAAAGAATCTTTGCCCTCGCAGTAAATGCAAATGGTGGTTGATCCATCTCAATCCTCTTCTCCCTTTGGTTCGTAAGTGTTTATGGCTGGGACGATCCCTGTTCATAGTAGTACTCGAGCAAAAGAATATTCGTCTCCTGCCGGGAAAGATCTTGAGGTTCCCTCTAGCACTCCTCCATCCAGTTCTAGTCTGCTGCATATTGAGAGACCTAGCACTGAGATGCCCATCCGACCCCCTCCTAAAGGTTTACTCCGGAAATCTTCTTACAACCCTAATGCTCATGCTTCTTAGCACTATAGCATCGTTGAGGACTTAGCCTAGGCTCCATCAGCTATGTCCACTCTAGAAGCTCTTCAGAGTTGCCCCTCCTAGAGGAAGTCCTTTCTATCAGCTATCGGTGGCATCGACCCAGCCGACTCAGATTTTATTTCTTTTGATCTCGACATCCATATACCGAGACTACCTCACCAAATTTCCTTCCTTATCTAGGTCATCATCAACTCTAAAATGATTCATCGTACCGTCATTGATGAAGGCACTTCAACTTGCATAATGTCTGTTGCCTGTTGGAAGGCTATTGGTTCCCCGACTCTGAACCAGTCTCCTATGACCTTGGAAGCCTTTGATGGGAGAGAGTCTCGCCCTTATGGTATACTCCAATGTTTTCCTATTACTTTCGAAGGGAAGAGGGTCGAAGTGGAAGTTGAAGTCGTTGATGCCAATATAACCTACAACCTCATTTTGGGCCGAAGCTGGACATATGCCATGTGAGTCGTGGCTTCAGCTCTATTTTGTGTCATTCATTTCCCTCATCAGGGGAAGATCGTCACAGAAGACCAGTTGTCCTTCTTCGCCTCCTCTTTCAAAGGAAACGTGCCTTTTGAGGAGCATACCTCCATTCCATGGGAGAGTGTGGGAGCTAGACTCTTTAAAGATCTTGCCCTTATGGGTGTTTTTTCACTCCCACCTCCGAACATCACTCCTATTAATATGACTTCCATTTGCTCTGATCCATGGGTTCTTCCCCCCACTGATCAGATAGAATATTGGGGCGATGAGATGTCGTTGACTCCTGCCGAGCTCAACTACGCCGAGATTGTTTCTGCATCAGCTCCCCCTCTTGAATCTGCTCCTTCGAGTAGAGCTCTTGACTCGTACACTCATTCCCCTTGGCTTGGAGACCACACTTCTTCAGACCCTCTAAAAGACATATTTCCTTCTGATGAAGCCATTATTGAGACCATGTCTCTCGAGGAACCCCCTTAGTCCAATCATCACCATCGTTCCTCGTTTCTCCCTATGCACCGGGAAGTGCTCCCTTGTCTTGAGCCCTTTTCTTTTGGTCCCCATTGCACCCTATTGTTACCCTCGGCCCTTTTGAACGGGGCATTGATTATATGGCCTATAACCCTCGCTCGGCCGGGGGGCATAGGTATATCATCAGTGTCGTTGATTACTTCACAAAATGGGCGGAGACGATGCCTACACTATCTGAGACATTCACACAGCGGCGCAATGGGATAAGCCCCGAAATGGGCTTTACTTGAAAAAATATTATGCGTGAATTCCATGCACTCTGATTTGTACATACGTGTGTTTAGCAGGTGTGTTTTGTGTATGTGTGTGTTTTCATGTTTTGGCTTGCTGTGTCGTCATGATTGCTGCTTATTGTGTCTTTTTGCTTCTTGTGTAGATGTCTGGTGCACCCTACATTGGTTTCGCTGATGGTGCCTGTTGCAGTACCCGTAACCTGTCTTTTGCGGCATGGGTGATCTACGATCCTCATGGTGAACTGGTAGACCTTCAAGGTGTTTGTCTAGGTTGTACCACAAAAAATGTCGCTGAGTATAGTTCTATTATTTAGTTACTAGCCGGGGCGATCAATCTCGATATTCGTACATTGGTTGTGAACCTGGATTCTCAACTTGTCGCCCACTAGCTCAATGGGCGATATTCCATCAGAGACCATCGGATTTTAAGGTTGTATTAACAAGTTAAATTGTTAGAAAGGAATTTTGATTTCATCACATATCAACACATTCCACGAAGGTTAAACACGTTAACTAATGCATTGGCAAACCATGTATTAGACAGACATTTACGTAACATGTAATTGAAACAACATATAAGAAGCATGTAAAACACAACAAAGTACCATAGGATATGTATATACATATATATATCTCGCGTGGTGCACTGAGGTGCTCAAAATATAAGTGTATATGTCCCAATAGAGTCTGTGTTATCCATACATCCAAGACACATATCTCTCAAAAAATCATCAACAAGAAATAAACCTAGGCGTCTACTACGGCGGGTTATGCTCCCTATAGCACACCGCCGCTCGGGCCACCCGCCTCAATAGGCCATGCACCCTGTGTTTCATTCCTACTGTGTGGATCTGCAACGCTATGGGGACCTCCTCGACCCCCATGTAATCAGGGATCCCCGCCATCAGACCCTTAAGGTTTCGGGCCACTGACTACATCTCGTCATCCTCTGGGGGAGCCAAGGCCAGTGCTCCGATGCCCTATGCATCCCTCCGTGCCTCTAAAGCCAACCCGACGGGTCTCACCGGTCCCACATCTGCAATTCCATAGCATTCATTATAAGGACATATACATGAAAAAATAAAAAAACATCATAAAAAGAAAATGCAAAAATAATGTGATCAAGTGTCTTACCACCATCATCCCACTGCTCTCCAGCGGGTAGCTGCATGTCAGGATCTCTGCAGAAGTCCATGCCAGCGTATGCCCAATCCTCAACGAGGATCACTTGGCGCTCCAGCCACTCTCGAAACAGTGTCCCCCATGACACTGGTCGTCTGCCACCTCCTTGTGGCATGATGTGTGCCCACCACATAGCCCTGGTCTCACGTGGTTTGGGAAAATCCAAATCCATGTCCTGCAACTGTAATACCAGCGCCTTCTCTAGCATGAGTGGGACTAAGATGGACCCATAACCAAACTGCTTCGTCTCCCTTCATCGGCAGCTGGTAATTTGCCTCTTTATATTCGCCATCACTATGTCTACCCAGTTAAACATGGTTGTATTGAGACATTTGAGAGCCAGTTGAAGATGGGTCTTCGAAGCCTCGTGTTGGGCTTGGGAGCGCGCTGCCCGTGTCACCATGAATAACATAGCACGAAGGACTACGTCCTCCACTGTCGGGATTGCCACCTTCCTGCTTTTTGTTTTGTGTGCCCCTGGGCACACTTGAGCCATCAACGTCTCCAGAGAATCACCCCTAGGTCGCTGCCCCTCTAAAATGGGCCTCTCGCCACATCGGGACAGCCTGGTCAAAAAATATATGTCTGTAGTGTCAAACTCAATATCCCAGCCTCGGATGATGAATTTCCCGTCTATGGGATTCCAGGCTTGGATCAATAGCTCCAGTAAAATAGGTTGTGACCGAAGGTGCGGAGTGAGGAAGAATTTGAGCAATCCGCATGCTCGTAATGTGTTTCGTCACCCCACATTGGAAAAATCTTGAATATCATTGTCATCATGCGTTCGTTCTTACTAGACAAATTCCATTATAGCCGACATGAAAAAAAAATGAATTAGCACTTCTTTTGCAAAATTCAACGCGTAATTTGCATCAAAATATAATTTTGTGTTGTCATCGCGTCTGTTCCTAAAACGGACGCGATGACGCGAGGTTGCTAGTTCTATTTTTTTGCGGTCATTGCAGAAGCACATCACTTTTCCGCCATGATCGAAGCGCGTTATGTGTGAATTTTTTCGGCCATCGCGGACCTGAGGGGTATACTCGCGATGACCGAGCGGCGGAACCCGGTCCAAAAAATCCGCCTAAATTAACACATTTTAATGGTCAAATGCATGAAAAAGGTATTGAATTGAAGCGTAGGACGAATTCTATCTACCTAGACAGAGTTTCGAGGTGATCGATGGATGAATGGGGTCGAAATTAGCTCACCAACTTTGGTGCTCCAAAATGCTCCACAGTGGAATGAACAATAACAATGGTAAAAATGGATGGATTAACCCCTTTTTATAATAATTTTTGGCAATTAAGATATTATATTTTATAAATGTGGGTTTTTCTCATTTTTTATCACATGGTTAAGTTAAAATTTGGTTTTTCAAATATGTTTTTAAGTATATTGTCCATTTTATATCGAATGGGTTTACGTGTGACGTGTTTTTGTGCAGAGTTACAGGTTGTGGAGTCTCGTGTACACTTGATCCATGAAATCATCTTTAAGCTCTTTTCCGACTTGAAAAATAAAAAGATAGCTGAGTTGTTCCTCTTGACTCGTTAAAAGTAAATAAGAGGCGGTTGCCTTTAAGCTCTTTTTCGACCATCTAAAAACAAAAAGATTGCCAGGCCTTTGTTGTTTCAAGCTCATTATTGGTTACAAAACGACGTGATTTTTGGTCTCTTTTCTACTTTTTCAGGTCGAAGTCACTAATAATGAAAATCAATCCTCGATCGTAATGGTCGGGGTGTTCTTTCGAGTATTGTTTTATACTTTTTCGGGCTCGAGAGACACAAATCTACGAAAAAGGACCCCCCTGGAGTTTTCTTTTCCGTGTCTTTTTCAAACTCCCAAAACATGAAAAAGACTCAGAGTTTTACCTATGTCGGACTCGTTAAACCATGATGACATTGGACTCATCACCATGAAGAGACTCGAGTTTCTCCTCCCTAGGGCTCGTTAAACTATTACTAGGTTGGATTCGACCGAAGGTCGAACTTATATCACAAGCATATGCTATCCCCTTCAAGCTTGTTTTCAAAAATAATTGGGGTACTCGCCAGCAATGGTGGGGGAAAATTTGGAAAGCATCATCGATTGTCTATGGCAGCTAGTCACTCTTGAACATTGACACTTTTGCTTCTTGTCGGGTTGGGATATCCATACATCATCATTTCACCTTCCACGGGTTGGGTTGTCATTTAGCTTCATTCCATCTAATCCATGTTGTTTCCATCAAGCCTCTGATCCCTTGGGACCTGATTGCTCCCGCCCTCCAGATTCGTGTCGCTGACATGTTCACGAGTATAATCCTTTTGCAATTTACATCCTTGCCTTTTCCTCTGATACTCTGTTTCACCATCGACCACTTCTTCCTTGTCTCATGTTGTTGATGAGGGAAACATTATGGCCCTCCTGTGACAGGTCATCTCCTGTCGACATCAGCTCATTATCCAGGAGATTGATCCAGAAGTTCCCTTTGGTACCTTAGAGATTGCATGCCTCAATGGCAAGTTCTTCGCACTTGATGGTCGACTTTCATCATTGGTCATCGATTGGGTGATTCCATGAGTGTTCGACTTCAGCTCCTTTTTCTCACTCCGTGGATTGTGCTACCTAGTACCTTGAGAACCATTGGCATTATAGGTGGTTTCTCTCGCACTTGTTAATGGTTCCCATCATTGACCAGTAATCAAGCGACTTTCTATCATGCTCGACTTCAGCACATCTATTCGCATGTTAGAATTTGTACTATGGTTGGTTGGGTTCAAGACCCCGAACTCAGATCGCACACGTTCAGGCCGCATGGATTGGTTCGTTATTACATGACTCATTGATGGGTGGCTGCGACCATACCTGAGTCTTTATGGGTGGCTGCGACCATACCTTTGTCATTATCATGGTCTCATTAGCTGGGTTGCTGTGTCCATACCACAGAGCTATTTCATATGTCTTTTGGATGGCTGCACCCATGCCTAGACTACATGTACTTCAGAGATATCAGTTCGACTTGCATACAGGTCCTTCTAGATGGTGTTCCAGCTCAGTTGTTTTGTAAAGAATTTCACCCCTCCCACTCTCTCGGGCTTCATACTTTAGGGGGCATATATTACATAGTAATTTATCACTGCTTTCACTCCCAGTCTTCTCACTGTGTCATGTGTCCAAGTCAAACATGTTCATGACAGACAAATCCTATGCTGCCAATTGACCGGCTTTTCATAAGTTATATGCCTTATTGTGGTTATAGGGTTAATAAATGTGCTGAAAGGCACTCATGAATAGTCCATTCGCGCTGCTAGCGCAGAGGTACATCTAATTCCCGTGATGGCTTGATTTTAAGCACCAACGTGGGGCTATGTGTTTCCTTCAGCTATGATATGACTAGCTGCATTGATCACTTGCAATGTTAGCGCTGAAGCTCAGTTTTGTGCCCGCGATGATCCAGATTAGGCGAATTTGTTCCAACAGTCAACCTTCCAGATGACTCCAGCCCTAGTGTTGGCCTAGTTTATGTCACCCTTCCTTCCCTGGTGTGGAAGTTCCATCAATTGTGCTACCTTCCTTGATAATAAGCTCTCTCTTCCGCCTTTCATGGAGACTCCTTCTCCTATTTAAACTCTCACCATTTCTATGCATTGCTAGTTCCTAATAGTTGGCTAGTTGAGCAGTGTTGTTAGTGTTTTGTGAGTTTTCTAGATAGCTGGTGTGAGTGTGGCAAGTGTGGTATTGTTGATAGCTTGTGGAGGGTTGTGAAGTGCCCTTAATCTTGTGTAAAGCTTATGAGTGAGAGAGCTCTTGTATGTTGGGAGATCCATCTCCAAAGAGTGAATGCTTGAAGAACATGCTGGTTGGAACCTTCTGAGAAGGCTTGTGACGCCAAGGCTTTGGTTGTAAGCTGACTCTTATTTCATTGTTAATGCAATCAACGATGTTTTCCTATGTCTTGTATGTAATGTACTTGATAGCTCATGACTTCTTGAATTTGTGAGTAAATAGTTCATTGTTGTATCCAGTAACGTGCTTTGTTGTATTTCCTTTGCTTTGTTTCAGGTTGATCACTCATTGAGGAAGCTGGAGCAGTGCAACAGAACTCCATCGACCACCAGTTGAGCTAGGCCTCCAACTTTAACTGTTTAAGGAAAGCTATTGTTGATTTGTCCTTGTTTGTGACTAGACCCACTCTAGGGCTAGAGGGGTTGCCTCTGTCCGCATAGGGAACACTTTCCTGCATCACAACTACTTTTTAAATCAATCTTTGAAAAATATGCTGCTCCACTCAAGCAGTCCATCATATCATCCATTTGTGTCAAAGGGAACTTGTATTTAATGGTAATATTGTTAATTCCTCGGGAGTCAGTACAAATTTTCCACTCTCCTCCTTTTTTGGGAGCTAAGACTGTTGGAACTACTCATGGGTTTAAGCTTTCCTGGATCAGCCCTTTGTCCAACAATTCCTATACCTGTTTCGCAATTTCCTCATTGTCCTTTAGACTCATTCGATAAGCAGCTTTGTTAGGTAAACTAGCCCTTGGGATGAAATCAATATGGTGGATGATACTCCATTTTGGGGCTAACTTATCTAGCAAATCATCTACCACTATATCGCTGAATTCCTGCAACATATCTTGAATTTCCTCCGGAAAATCCTTAATTTTGGTATGAACTAACACTGTCCTTGATCTCTGCACAACTGTAAACTTTATTTCACCATATCCAACCTACTGTAGGAACACTTTTCCCCCTAATAATAGTACCTTGGTCCCACTACTCTCTGTTGTTTCCTCTTCCTTCATTGGTACCAATGTATGCTTGATCCCATCTTTTGCAAACTTATAATAGTTTTTCTTCCTATCGTTCGCTACCTTCCTGTCATACTGCCATGGTCTACCTAGTAGTATATGCCACACATCTATCAGAATAATGTCACATGTCACCTTATCCTTATACCTGCCAATATGGAATTCCACTTCACACTGCTCGTCAACAAGCAGTTGATGTCCTTTTTGTAACCAAGACACTCGGTATGGTGTTGGATGATTCAGTCTTTTCAAACCCAGTTTCTCTACCATCTCGGTGGCTACTAGGTTATCAATGCTTTTGTTGTCAATGATCAGTTTACAACACTTCCCATGTGATTTACACACAGTCTGAAAGAGGGATTTCCGCTATGTTTGGTCAGCTAACTCTTTAGCTAGTTTCAACAAGACTTTGTTCAACACCAAGGCCTCTCCTGTTTTAGGCATGTTCTCCACTTCTTGAGGTTGGGCCTCAACTTCCTCTGGTTGAGCAACATATGCTCCTCTTTGTCCTGCTTGATCACTCTCAAGACATTCAAAAGACCAGTGTCCCCATTTGTGGCACTTGTAACACTGATAGGCATTTCCTCTACCTCTTCGTTACCTCTCCCTCGCTGGTAAGGCCTTCCCCCTCTTGTGTTACCATCCTTTTCAGTTGAACCTTTGGTTTTTGAACTGCTACCTTCCTCGCTACTGTTGGCAGTTCTGCCTCTGCCAAAGGACTGTCCCCTTCTTGATCGGCTCCATGTCCTCTCTTGGAATTTTGTCTCCTGGTGATCTTCTCCTCTGCCTTTAAAGCACTTTGGTACGCTTCTTCTATAGATTTTGGATAGAGAATACTGATCTCATCCAGTATCTCCACCCGTAATCCATTCACGAACCTTGCTGTCTTTTCTGGGGTATCCTCAAAATAACTTGCTCGTAAATTCACTCTATAAAATTCTTCTGTATATTCCTTCACCGTCATTACTCTCTGTTTTAGGTTCTGTACATATCTATATAGAGAAATATGATAATCCTTAGCTAAAAATTTACCTGTTATTTTGGCAATCATTCTAGCCCTGTTCTAATTGATGGCTTATTTAATCTCTTTCACTCTGCCTGCACACTATCCCACCACGATGTTGCATGCCCCTTCAGTTTTGTAGCTATGAATCTGACCCTCCTATCCTCACTGAGTTCTTCACATTCAAAATACTTATCCAACTCGCAAATCCAGTCCAATAATACTTCAGTGGATAAGTTGCCATCATACGTTGACAGTTTAGGCTTTGGTTTGCTGCTTGCTAACAAAATAGATTTTAACAACCTTATCTCTAGTCTTTCCTCATCGGACCCATCTATCCTAGCTGTAGCTTCTTCTTCTACTATTGCCAATCTAGCACTTAGGATCTTGATTTCCTCACGCATTCCTTCATCAGCGACTCTCTGAATGGCTATACCTCGACCCCTTCTTCCTACCTCCATAATTTCTTCCCTAAGGAAAGAACTGCTCTGATACCAAAAATTTGATGACTCACCCCAAAACCCTAAGGTGGCACCTACATGGCGACTGGCCCACATGACCATTTCCAGCGCTCGTATGTAGCTGGGATTTGGTGAGGGTTTAATGGTACAATAACTCTACCTACTCTCTAAGGTGATCTCGGTCTCTGCACTAGGGTTCTATTGTGTGGTCTTCGCGGGTTGCTTAGTTATTTGTCACTGCTGGTCTCACTCTATTCTTTACCTGGTTCCTTCCACCAACAACAATGTCCCTGTGTCTTCCACCATTTGCTGGTTCCGGTCTCGGCTTTGGTTCTATGCCTCTGGGCAACTTAGGGATGCTATTCTGACGAACTTGGTGGCTACTTCTTGTGTGGTTTCATGAAATGTTATCGAGCTTTGTGACTATTCTGGGTATGCGAGGTTTGTTCTGTGACTGTAATTTGTTTGCTGTAACTACTAGTTTGTTTCCTTCTATGTTTATTGGTGACTGTTGGTGGTATTTGTTGTCGGGCCCTCAGCCTAACTTCCCTGGTGATGATTCGGTCCTCATGCAAGGTAATTTCCCTGCTCCAGTTTCAAACTTCTTGCTTGCTCTTCGTTTGCTAACAATTTTGCTCCTTGTGAGCAGTTGGGGTTTCGTGGCTTTGTGGCCGTGGCTTGAACGCTGTCAGTTCCAGGTTCGACTATGGAACCTGCCCTCCGTTTCAGGTAACCCTCTAGCTGTCCTCCTATGTCCCTTCTTTTTGATTTGCTCTCTGTATGCTAGTTATGTTGCCTCTCTAAACATCTTTCATTGTTGTGCAGGTGGTTCGTTCCTCAGCAGTGATGATGAGGGTTTGGTCCTCAGTGGCCTCTGCTCCTTCACTCCTCCATGGCCGTTCTCACTCGAATCAGGTAGTGCCTTTCCTGTTTGTTTTACATGATAGTTGTAGGTTGGACTTTACAGAGATGTAGTCTCGTTCTGTTGATGCTCGTACCTATTCCTCCATTGAAAGTCCTGGGATATCTTATCTGTCTTTTGATAGTTTTTTTTCCTGCGTCTCAGAAACCCTCCTAGGTCTGAAATGAAATGTCCACGGTCTGTCTCTGGTGTTTGTATATTTTTTGGAAAGGCAGCTTGCCTTAGGCTCTGAACCCGAGTAGGGTTACAGGATGTTGTCTCTACCATAACAAATATTTATGCGATATATATATATATATATAGATATATATGGAAAAGTTAGTGCATTTGTTGTTTGCAAGAATTTCAATATATTGTCTTGTGAAATACCTGAATGAGTTCACCAGTAGTCTTTAATTGCTTGATATGATGCACAATCTTGTTCCAGTCTTCCAATAATTAATTTCGTACAAGGTAGCAGTCATTCATATTAAATACTGATGGTTACCTGAAATGATTCCTTTTACTCTTCAAGAAAAAAAGAAATTACTCTGTCAGAGATTTACATTATCTAGTTTTTGTTCTTATGTTTGGCAGCAACCACTTGCTTCTTATTTTTGTTCATGTATATAAGCTGCTTGAGGCCTCATTCAGTTGAGGAACTACTTGCAGTTACAATTTTATAGTTACATTCCTTTTTCTGTTTTCAAGTATTAATCTATGAAGACCACTCTCTAATCTATTGACTTTTAAAAGAAATAAAAAATAAATAACGACATTGGCTGTGACAACCTTCTTGGAAAGAAAAAAAAGATACAATAAAAGAAAACTGAAACTAATTTTTATTTTTATTTATTTATTTATTCTTTTAACTTGAAACAGCATGGCCAGTTGTCGCCTCCCTAATTGGATGCTCCTGAATCAATTCTCCTCAAACAAGTTGTTGGTTTTGCTTTAATTTCAATACTTTATGGGTCCGCCAGATAGAATCAAGTGTTAGTTGCCAAATATGATTAATACAAGAGTAATTTTGTAACACCATGCGGGACATTTTCATATGCTAGGATTCCCTTTGGATTAAAAAATGTTAGAGCTACACTAGAAGGAAATATGGGTTATGCATTTAAATAGATGATTGGTAAGTTCATTGAAGATTACCATAATGATCTTACTATCCATTCAAAATTAAGAGAATGACATATCATGCATTTGAGACAAGTTTTCCAACATTCTAGATTGTATGGCATATCTCTTAATCCAAGGAACCATTTGTTTGCAGTATCAAAAGGAAATATTTTGGGCCATATTGTGAGCAAAGAAGGAATAATATTTGATATAGATAGAGTTAAAACCATAAATAATTTGCAACCTCTAACTTCCCAAATGGGAGTTTAATCTTTCTTCAAGAAGGTAAGTTTTGTTCGAATATTGATATCGGATTTTGCTTCAATATTGAATGGAATTAATGAGTTGTTAAAAGAGGATCAAGCTTTTGAATGGAATCCATAAACACAAATGGCTTTCGCAAATATTAAACAAGAAATTAAAATATCCCTGCTACTAACAAGTCCATATTTTGAACGAGACTACATACTCTACTCCCTTGTCTTGAATGAAACTATTGCCTCTTTACTTACTCAAAAGAATACAAAAGGAAAGGAATTTCCTATTTTATGCATGAGAAAAACATTACATGACTATGAATTGAAATATTTAGATCTTAGAAAGTAGGTTTTTTCTTTAATTAAAGTGGCTTCTTACTATGTTAGGAATTAAGAATTCTCTGGGGGTGTGAATCAATAATTATAATTCTTTTTCATTTAATTAACCAATCAATTAATCAATTGCAATATATAGACATCAATTATACATTCATACATATACACAGTGATTTAAAATGGGAACCCTTTTAGGAGAAAAGCCACCAAAGCTTCTATTTATTATGATGTAAATTGAAAGCACTAACTGTGATTACATCAATTCTTTTGTGAGCACCCACACACAGAAGGCCCCAACCCCTTCATATTTGCAAGCACCAACTTTCTAGAGGCGTCAACTTCAAATTTGTGCAGGCACCAAACTACTGTTGCCAGTTCGATCTATTCTTTTCATAGGATTTTCAAACTCATACCTCTAGCAATATTCTTTTATTCTATTTCTGAATAATTCCATTTCCTTCCTGAACCCACCTCCTTATTGTAGCTCCTCGACATCACCAAGATTCTATTTCTTCTACAAGCACACACTAGCACCATCTACAACAATAAAATTCAGCAATTCACTTTTTATCATGTTTTTTTTCTCTCACTACGCAATTCACATTCACACTTTGGTTTCTTCTACACTTCATGACCCTATGGCTTTTCGTTTTAAGAAAAATCCCACACTGGTTGAGAATAGGAGCTTCATTCTCTCCTCAATATGCTTGATATAAGCACTTCATTCAATGTTCTACTACTTGAGGAGGAAATTCATCTCTCTGTTAGCTCACATCCAGCCTATGAACTTATGGTTCTATAGTCTTGGTGTGCTATTCTAAGCTAGAGAGTGTAAAATATTATCTTTAATTCTTACCCACTACAATATCTCACACTTTCTCTTAACCTTCTTTTGCTAAACTCTTTATTGTGTAATGTTATAATTTAATTTCCTCACAAATGGCCATTATCCATGAGTTGTCATCAACAAATCAAATCCTTTGTTCTTGTAGTTCTCCATTGTACAACTATGTAATAAAATATTTTAATTCATAATTGAACTCGACACCAAATTCTAACTAACTAAACTCTTGGAGACTTTAGCACCTTTTGCATATGACCAAAAATGTGACCATGTTCTTTACGATTGATGTGCTTATGCTTGAGTTTAGGTTTGGACCTTTTTGTTGTTATGCTCAATAAAATCACCTAAAAACTGAAGTCTCGAACTAATGCTTGTTGCGGGTCCCACAAACTGGGATTTAGTATAATCTTAGAAATTCTAAAACAAAGGAAATCGTCCAAAAACTTGATCTGCTAACTCATATCCCAACACTATGCCACATCATTTTCTAACAACATTTCTCATGTCATGGTGATGTCATCATGCCACACTGCAACATATGAATTATGCCACGTGTCAAATGGATTTTTCCCACTTTTCCATCCAAAGACTCGATATTTTCCTTCCATGTGTCACTTATCCAACATGCCATGCCATCACCTTGGTCTATTTGGTGGCACCTATATGTACTTTAAAAACCACATTATCATGCCACATCATCAAAAATTTATAGAGAGGAAAGACTGGGTCTGAGTTCTTTTCTTATCTTCCCTTTAAAACAACCCTTTGGAGATGAATTCCCATTATACTTTGGAACTTCACCAACACATGAACTCTGACCATGAGTTTTGGTTTAGGACTCTTCTGCACCTGCATCCTTGAACAACTTACCTCGCCAAAACATCAAAATGAGTATGAACTATTTAGAGTTTGACACTTTATCTGTGGACAAAGAACATGAAATTTGAAAATGAGTTTGAGTTTGGGAATATTTTGAACGTACATCCTTGAACAACTTACCTAGCCTGAACATCCATATCAGTCCAAATTGTTTGAAGTTCGACACTTTAGCCATAGACAACCTATTTTCTACATAAGAGGCCTAGACCTCTGAACTTCAACATTAAAGCTAACCACCTAACTTCAAAACACACTATATATACAACTCTTAGGATCTTTATTAAGTGTAATTTACCATTGGAAAGGTCTCTTTGAGGATTATCCATCCATGCACTTTGTGGGGGCACCTAACTTGGGTTTCTACCATAGGAATAAGTTTTAGGAATTCTTCACTTTATCCTATTACTGTGATGATTCTCAACTAAATACCTCAACTACCATCCAACTCTCACTGACATAAATGAATTCATACTTGTCATTAGTGAGATAGTTGACATCAATGAGAACATTATGTCCATCAATCTTTCCAACAATCTCCAAGGACAACATTTTGTCCAAGATTCTCAAGGCCTACATTTTTTCCAACAATATCCCCCTTTGGCGTTGATGAAAATTGTGCCAAATGTTGCTAAGGCATTCAATTGCTACTAACTTGAAGAAATCCCCTTGACACTAATCAGGCTCATTCTTCTCCCCCAATAAGATTACACATATTTTCCCTAAGTGTGATACTGGCCAAGCCTAATTATACATTGTCCCTCTTCATGTTGTTCTATCTATACCACATGTCGATACATCTTCTTCCTTTGACTCATGCATCTTCTCATACTTTTTTTGTGTGCTAGGAACATCTGTATTCGTACCACCCAACTTCTCCAGGATGAAGCCATGCATTTATCTATGCGGGCCACTGATTTTTGCCATTGTGTGGAGGAGATGGACAATATGCTTGTTAGCAAGATAAATTGAGGAAACCAATTTGTAATAATTGGTTGAACTTGTCAGAATTTGCATCCAACTGTATTGAAAAATTGAGCCTTTTGTTTCCTCTTTTCAATGGATTTGGTCCTCCACATCTATTATTTCTACATTTCCATGGCCACCTCTGCTAAAAATAATCATGTTGTATATATTGTAGCACACAAAAATTTGTATACAAATGATGTTCTTCTATCATTAGTATACTTATCAATAAAGCATAACAAGTCTTGACATCTTGAACCATGTAAATATTTGGTGAAAAATAAAACATTCACAGGGGAGTGTACGAAACAAGGGAAAGGGACTAGCTCTTATATGACTTTTTTTGAAGAAAAAAGGAAAGGTTATTCATGAACACATAATATAACAATACAGGAAAATTACATAAGAAATAAGAAGCATTAATTTTAAGTATTAGTTGTAATACTTAAAATCATGAAACCACATTTGAAGCCATTTTTGTCTTTTTACACAGACCAAGATATACCTTTATCACCACATGCATTAGTTTTACATAGGTGAAGCTCAACATGGGAGAAACAATGAAGACTTTATGTAATGGTTAAATAATAGAAAATAAGAGAAAAAATACATGCGAGTGATAGAGACTAAAATGCATGTGTGCCTTTTCTAAGGCCCAAAATTGACTTTGTGAAATAACTAGAGCTTGATTTTGGTTCTCAAACTTCGTATTGTTCTCAAGATGGATAAAGCTTAAACTTGGGTTCTATAACTAGACACTGGGTGATATATGACGTAGAGTTTATTATTTATTTTATTTATATTTTCAATCTTTGAAAATGATGTCACCTTTGTCCTTTTACAAAGAAAAGAGAAAGCCAATAACATTGAGCTATGTTGCTACATTGTCAAAATGAGAATATA
>APFE030421902.1:0-11617 GCA_000404065.3 Pinus taeda | reverse complement strand
TATATATATCCTTAACTTTAAAGGAAAATGACTGAGCTTAGTGCATATTCCAAGGGGCATACACTATTGGGAACTGCTTTTACATTTTTTGAAATCAATTCTAAGCCTAATAGTATCAAACCCACTAGGATGAGTGTTGAAAATAGAAACAAGAAATGTTAAAAATAACATTTCCGGATAGATTCTAATTTTAGTTAGTCCCTGGACTAAATTTGAGAATTAAAATTTGAATTTGATCTTAGCAGCTGTTTGAAAAATAATTAATTAATTCATCTTGAGTTAATTAGTTGGAGAAAATCAAACATGAAGTCTATGTGAAGACAAGCAACAATTATCCCTTTGATTGAGGAAGTTATCCCTTAATTAAGGAGATCAGGATGAGTTATACTTTGAGTTGTAACTCGTTAGCTTAGTTAACCAAGTTAAGTCCAGTTAGATTAGTTCCAACAATTTGTGGAACTGATTGTGAGTTCAGTTAGTTAATGCATGCATGCATGTAACTAGTGTACTTCAGATAACTGAATATTCTCTCATAAATAACTCTTGCATGTTATTTCAATCAGAGAACCAGTTGAGATCAGAGGAAGGGACAGTGTACTATCAGTTTGAGGAATTTTCCTATATAGGAAACTCATCCATGCAGAAGGAATTATCTCCTTCAGGATTGTGCAGTTATTTAAGAGGTTAGTGTTGTGTGTGAGAGGAGAATTCACACAGGTGGTAGCCAGAGGACCCAGGAGAAACTGCGCAAGGAAACAGGAGGCTTGGATGACTGAAGGAAGGCATATGTGTTGTCTATTCTATCTATGAGCAACAGTGAGGGATTGTACTGAGAGATGGATAGCTTGTGAGCTAAAGCTTTGTGTAATCCTGAGATATTTCCACTTGTATGATAATATAGATAGCAGGGTTTTTAGTTGAGGCTTTCCCTAGAGTATTCTTCTATGTTCATGTGTGATTGATTTCTCATTCTCTGTTATATGTGTTCTATTTGATCTTGCTCAAAATCGATTAACCTTCCGCAAGTTTGTTTGTAGAAGTAGATCAAGTATTTTTCTTTAGTATATTGCATTATCTGGTGATCTACAATGGGAAATTCTACATGGTATCGGAGCAAAGGTGATCAAAGCAGAGAACAATATGCAAAGAATTTCGAAGTTCGAAGTTTGAAGTTCTTGATTATAGAAATCAAATTCTTATCACATCTCAAATTTCACTAATGGCGTTCAACAGTTTGAGACTCGAGTATGCCCTGGATGGCAGCTTGAATTATATAGCCTGGAAGGATCACATGGAAGTAGTATTAGAGGTCAACGGTTTGAAGGAATTCATTGATCAAGAAGTCTTCAAGCCAGCAGTTGCTAATGCCTAAGAATTGGAGGAATTGAAGAAATGTGTGGCTAGAGTAAGGAGAATTCTTTTGGAGGGAGTTTGAGACCACATTGTCTCAAGTCTCCATGGGAAGGAGACACCGTTTTCAATGTGGAAAACATTGAAGGATCTATATCAGAACAACAACGATCAGAGGAAGTTGGCACTGAAAGACAAGCTTCGAAAAATCAAGTGTGAAAAGGGCAACACTATCTCTCCATATCTAAACAAGCTCACCACCTACAGGGATGAGCTTGAAAGTGTAGGAATCATGGCAAAGATGATGACATGGTGAGTCTTGCTCTCCTCAGTCTTCCTAAGAGCTGGAATAGCTATCAGGACTTAGTTAATGGAAGAGAGAAACTGCCAGATTGGGAACGACTGTAGTCATATCTGATGCAGGAGGAGATCAAGAGAAGCACTAGAGATGGTTCTTCATCCAAGGAGGATGAAGAAAATTGCGCCTTAGCGAGTAAGGCAAAGAAAGGGAAGGAGAAAGATTCTCATCCGAAATCAAGTTCTTCTCATGGTGGGAAGAATATTGAAAAATCTAAAGTGTGATGCTTTAATTTTCATGAGGTGGGCCATTATTCAACTAATTTTCCATTGAAGAAATCCAAGAAGGGATCCAAGGAAGGATTTGAAGGTGAGGCAATGACCTCTCAGTTCGAATTGGATTTTACCCTCATCGCATGCATGGTTTCAATGATGATGGGTTGTGGTTGGTTTCTTGACAGTGGAGCCTCATTCCACATGACCGGCAATAAGAGTATGTTCAGTACCTTAGAGGGAAAAGACCTCAATATACTCATAGAGATGGGTAATGATGAAAAGTATAGTGTTTCTGGTGAGGGCATGGTTTCTTTTCATAGGGAGCATGTAGTTCGCATTACCTTGATAGATGTGAAGTATGTGCCAGGACTGAAGAAGAACTTGGCATCGATCGCGATGTTGGAGGACAAAGTCTATGATGTATTCTTCAGTAAGGGAAAGGTTTTCCTTAGACACATCACCATGAGGCAAGTGAAGTAGATTGGTTCATGAGTCAAGAACCTATATGCTCTTGAGGTTCAAGATGCATGCAAAGCCTTGAGGAGAAAGGAAATTGTTGGAGACTTGGTGGTTGAGAGGGAGAGTACATTATCTCTCAACATGCAGCGCCAAAAGAAGTCTCAGAAAATTAGGGAGGAGCCACAATTGGTCAAGCAACTTCAGGAGGTTGTGGAGCAGCCATAACTGGAGAAGTTGAGAGCAGACCAAGTGGAGGCATCCACACATGTAGAGACCTCCACTAGGGGGAAATTTCGAGCCAAGTGGGCAGAGGGATCACATGCGGCCTTACCTCCAGGTGTGAGGTGGGGTTATGTGAAGAGATAGTCCCAAGAAGGCTGAAATAGGGGCAGGATCCTTCAGGTACCCAACCTCTTTGATTAAACCTTACTATGGGAGCCCCAACGAGGAGTATCTGGACTGGCTGAGTGGGTAGAGACAGATGCATATGGAGCAGAAGAGGAAGCTTCAACATCAGAGGATGTTTCTAGCCCAACAAGGAGGTCAGTTGGGAGATCAGTTACTTACTTCTCAGTAACTGAGTTGCAGTGCAACAATGGGAAACACGATGGAACATAATGAGAGGAGGTGCAATGCAGATGCAGTGCTGGGAGATAAGACTAGTAGCAACACAGATGCAACTAGAAGAATTAATGTGATTGATGTAGTCAGAGATCAAAGTGACAGAGGCTAGATCAGTTAGATACTGAAGAGAATAGAGGTCCAAAGTTTTCAGTTGAAAAAGGCAATAGCAGTCAAAGACATTGATGACAGAGGCATCAATATGATTCAGGTTGTATATTTTTTTTGTTTCTAGAGTTGCTGGAGCAACAACACTAGAGAGAAGTGTTGCATGCAGAACATTCCAAAGATTCAGGATCGGGATCGAGTTTAATTCATTTCTTATTCAGAGGGAGTGTTGAAAATAGCAACAAGAAATGCTAAAAATAGCATTGCTATAAATAGCATTTTAGGTACCAGTGTTGGAAATAGCAACGAGGAATGATAAAATAGAAATGCTAAAAATAGCATTGCTATAAATAGCATTTCCAGATAGATTCCAATTTTAGTTAGTCCCTGAACTAAAATTGAGAATTAAAATTTGAATTTGATCTTAGTAGTTGTTTGAAAAATAATTAATTAAATCATCTTGGGTTAATTAGTTGGAGAAAATCAAACATGAAGTCTATGTGAAGACATGCAACAATTATCCCTTTGATTGAGGAAGTTATCCCTTAATTAAGGAGATCAGGATGGGTTGTACTTTGAGTTGTAATTAGTTAGCTCAGTTAACTAAGTTAAGTCCAGTTAGATTAGTTCCAACAGTTTCTGGAACTGATTGTGAGTTCAGTTAGTTAATGCATGCATGCATGTAACTAGTGTACTTCAGATAACTGAATATTGTCTCATAAATAACTCATGCATGTCAGTTCAGTCAGAGACCCAGTTGAGATCAGAGGAAGGGACAATGTACTATCAGTTGGAGGATTTTTCCTGTATAGGAAACTCATCCATGCAAAAGGAATTATCTCCTTCAGGATTGCGCAATTATTTCAGAGGTTAGTGTTGTGTGTGAGAGAAGAATTCACACAATTGGCAGTGAGAGGACCTAGGAGAATATACGCAAGGAAATAGGAGGCTTGGAGGACTGAAGGAAGGCATATGTGGTTTCTATTCTATCTATGAGCAGCAGTGAGGGATTGTACTGAGAGTTGGATAGCTTGTGAGCTAAAGCTTTGTGTAACCCTGAGATATTTCCACTTGTATGATAATACAGATAGCGGGGGATTTAGCTGAGGCTTTCCCCAGAGTATTCTTCTGTGTTCATGTATGATTGATTTCCCGTTCTTTGTTATATGTGTTCTATTTGATCTTGCTCAAAATCGATTAAGCTTCCGCAAGTTTGTTTGTAGAAGTAGATCAAGTATTTTGCTTTAGTATATTGCATTATCTGGTGATCTACAGTGGGAAATTCTACAATGAGTATATACTTCAACGAGAGAACTTTGTCAAGCCTAGTAATAATGTCCTCAAATGATGGTGAATCAGTGGTTTTATGATTGGGAAGTGGCCTCTCCCCTTTTCTCAGTTATAGAAAATCTCTATACAAGTCTGAGACAGATGGATATACAAAATTTTATCAGAGATAAATTTTAGTCATATAGAGAGACAATGTGATTCTTGTGATACTAGTGCTACCCAATAATATGCATGTTACTATATAAATTTGATCAAAGAAAGACTGAAATTTCCCTTGAAACATTCATATGATGTATATTTTTGGGAGGAACTGAAAGAATTAAATTTATTTACTATATGCAACGAGGAAATTCGACCATGGAAAGGAAGGTTGTGACTAACAACATAAAATGGGAAACAAATATGTAAGCTAGAAATGAATTTGATTATACATATTAAAATGAAAGGCGACTTGATAACATACTACTATTTAAGAGAATAATATCCTTGATTAAAAAGAAATGGGAGCAAGGACAATCATGGGGAACTTCAACCCTTACACATATATGCAAACAAATCTAATATTTATCCTACTTTCCATACACAATAGTTAAAAATGGACCATACCTAAATTTGGTGTGATAAAATATTGGTTGAAGTGCAATTTCTGGTAGTTGTTCGTGTTGAACGACCTTTCTTTTTTAATTCCAACAAGAATTTTCCAACATTTGGAGCTTTGTCACATGGATTTTTATCAATGTAATACAAAACTTCCAATGACTCATTCTTAGGTAATGGTTTGTTCTAAAGGCATGGCTTAGTTCTTAGAGCCAATCTCCTCACATTAACACTGATAGTTTCCCATTCATCCAAATACCTAACCCTAGGAGATGAAGCACAAAAACTTTGTTGGCCTCACTAGCATTAGTTGGAATACCAACTTCTCGAGGTTGTACTTTTGGTATGTGATCTCCGTTTGGCGTGCACGATACTCTTCCATATTTTTGTTGGATATTGTTACTTAGGATTTTGTGTTATGTCCAACCCTTTGCATCAATTCCCCTCCTTTCCTTCCTCTTGTTCACCTATACTACAACAACAATTTTAAGTTGCCTATTATTGTGTGTCGGCCACCAGAACCAAGATAATCGTCTTTGAGATTAGCTATATTTACCCCACGAGTGTTTATATATATGTGTTTTCCTGAGTTTACCTTAATGAAGGATTATTGAACCAAGCCCCTTAGTTATTTATTTTCAAACTAAGTGACATATGAGGTGAAACATAAATCCCTCTGATAATATTCAAAAGCACTCCTCTCTCATGCCCTAGCCATTGGTCTCATATCAACTCGAAGGCTCTCTCTAGGAGGCTTTTATATCTTTTGAAGCAATTATGTGACAGATGATAACAAAAGCTACAATAGTAACTATGAAAGTGAATATTTTATATCATGTGAACTAATAGATGGAATCAAATATTGAGATTGAGAAGCACATTGCTTTGTATTGATCAAGAATGAAGATGACAAAGCAAAAGAAGGAATATTGAAGATAGTGAATATGAAAGTGAATCAAATGAATTTTATCTTATGGGTAAAAGTGAAAGTAATCTAATGGCCCTAGAAGTAGAGGTTAAAAGGCTCAGAGATAGAATCAGAGATCAACAAAATCTATTTGATAAAAGGGATTGTACCTACAAAGAAGAGATTACCAGGTTAAAGACTCAGTTGCAAGATGGAAACAAAATAAGGAAGACATAGAAGGAAAAGGAAGATCAATGTCAAAGGTTTCAGGATGAAGTAACATCATTAAGAAACGAAGTGAATGAAAATATACAACATCCAAGGAACTTAAAGAAAGAAGTAAAGGACTTGAAGCAAAAATCATTTCTCTAAAATATGATCTTGAAAAGTCAAGCAAACGATATGAGGAAACTCTTCGAGTATTCAAAGAAGAAGCAAACGAGTTTAAAGAAGAAATCATTGAGTTAAGAACTCAATTGGAAAAGACTAGAAGTGAAAAAGAGGTTGAAGTAAGTATTCTAGAAGTAAGTTAGCAAAAAAAAGATAAGCAATTGAGATTTCAAAATAACTCAAAGATATTATGTGTTATTTTTTTTATAATTAACAAAATATTCAAAATTCTTTAATTTATTTTATCAAATTTGGTATTTCACATTGGGCACTAAAAAGAAGAGGCTATGGATATTTGAGTTGAGGAACTTGGGACAGTTGGAGCGCAGAAGTGTTGATGATGAAGATTTTGCAAAAGAAATCAACGATCTTCATGAGAAGGTCAAAACAGAAACTACAAGACAACAACCAAAAATATAAGCAAAAAACATATTTGAAAAGACGGGAGGTACAATTTGAGGTAGGAGACCTGGTACTAGCACACTTATGCAAAGAAATGTTTCCTAAAGGAGAGTAAAACAAGCTGAAGATGAAGAAAATTGGACCTTGTAAAATCCTCCAGAAGTTTTCTGCAAATGCTTACGAGTTGCAATTACCTTCGGGAATCGGAATCTTGCCCATTTTTAATGTGCAATATCTATACCCATATGTTGTTGTTGATGTGGAAGACAGTTCAGAAAGATGAACATGGGACACCTAGGATGAGGAAGAATCATGGATTAAGCAGATGCCTTTAGCAAAACCTTTGTAGATAGAACATATTCTGGACATGCAGATAGCTAGGAAGATGTGAAAAAAAGAATATTTGCAATATCTAGTGAAGTGGAAGAACCGTCCTATTGAGGATAGTTCCTGGTTAGATGATGCACGAATTCAAGGCATCGGGTACTCTATCGAAGAGCTCATGGGTTGGAGCCATGAGATTAATTTACCCCGGGAGCCTCATGAAAGGGCATCCAATTGAAGGGATACAACTGTAGCTAAGAATTTGTTATCCTTGATTGGTCATGAGAACATTTTATTTTTATTTTTTCCTCAAAGGCTGAAGGTTGGGCTAACACATCCTTGTAATTTTTGTTTTCCAAAATTAAAGAATAAATTAGGAATAATTAGTTAGTAGAGTTAGTTTAATTAGTTAATTAGTTCCAGAAAACTGAATGACAGTTTCTCGATTGTATGGAGTTACAGGAAAGGTATTAAAACCGGGCCAGACCACCAAGTGAGGGTCTACCATCCAAAGGGAGAGAGTAGTCAGGAAGATAAATTTCTTTGTGAGCAAGCAAGTGCATAATGTTTACTTTTATACTTTAAAAATAAAAGTTGTTTTCTTCTCTGTGTGAGACATTCTATATTTAAGTTGAAAGTTTAGATGGATTTGAAACCATTTAGATGCTGAAACAAGATTGAAAAATAAGTTGTTACAGAGCAAGAAGCAACGACCAAATACAGTCAAAATAAACTGAATGATGAATGAGGAAAGAAAGCACAGGTAACAATATCAGTTACAAATTACAAATTAAATAGTCGTATATATTTTTGTTTCCTCACAGTCTCAGGTACAATAGAAACCACATTAAGCGAACAACCTATTCAGGCTAACAACAAGACGAAAGAGGCCTAAACACCAAAACCTATAAGGGTTTTAACAAAATTTAAATTACATCAAGCCAGAGAAAGGGAGGCCGAAAATACATCTAGGTTTTTAATTGTTGAAGCTCACAAACAACACAGAACAACCAACATCAAATCCAAAATAGAGAAAAACAGAAGGGTAAAACCCTACCCTATCTACACAGGGTTGTTGAAGAAGCTAGGCGCAGCTGGAGGCCATCTACGCTACAGCACTTGCAAAAGCACAAAGACATAGAATTACATCCATGGCTAGATAAACTAAAAACGACAGAGAAGATACATGAAGATTAAATTGAATAGCTTAATTTGGAGGAGCCAAGCAATCTCACGTCGCAGCGAAGGTGAATTCACTTTGTCAGTACCAAGGTTGTATGTCACAATAAGGTTAGACGCCGGGAGAAGGGGCAAACAACCCACGCAAATAGTGGCATTATAGAAGCTAACTTTAAAAGGAAGCCCTGCGAGGAAGGAGCAGAAGGGTTAGAGGAAACTTGAAAAGAATTGAAAGCAAGAATTAGAGAGAAAACTTATTAGTCGTGTAGAGGTCGAGTTTCCTGGAGAAGGGACCAAGAACCTGTCAGAACATTGACCCAAGAAAATACATTAACCAGCAGATACATGAAATTGTAGAACGGATTGAAAGGAGTAAAGTCAAAGCCACGAAAAAAGTAAAACAGTTACCCAATGCGAGGTTAAAGGTTGCAAGGATAAATGTAGCAACCAGAGGGCCGAAGCCACAAGCTATTTTGCATTCTTGAAACCAAAGAATAGGGCAGAGGCATAAGGATGAAACTCTACCCCCATAGCCTCACCAGAGTAGCAACGAATACCAACATCGAAAATCACAAAACCCTAAGTCTAATTTTCATCAATAAGTTTTTAAGTTGTAACTTAAGCCTTCGGTTCTGAGCACAAGGTCACATTGGAAATGATTTGATAAGGCTTAGGCCTTCAGAGTTATATTAATAAGATTTTAAATAAAATTGCATATTGTAAGTGCAAGTACTTAAGGTTTCACACTCCACAGTCCCACCAATATAGCTATGGAATAGTGTTATTGGAAATGCTCACTAGAAAGAAGCCCACACATGACATCATTGTGGAAGGAATGAACTTGCAAAAATGGGTAGGTAGTAGTTTTCCAAACCAAGTACAAGAAGTAGTCGAAAAGGGTCTATTGAGGAGGACTAATAGATGCAATGAAGAATATAAGGATCTCAATTGTCTCAGTTCACTAATAAATGTGGGCTTACTTTTCACAAATGAATCTCCTCAAGGAAAACCTACTATGATGGGCATTCTATGCATGTTGGAAAACATCAAAGACACTTTTTTGAGAATTACTGCCATTCCCAAATTCCAATAAAATCTAACACATTTGTTGGGTAGTACAAGTACTACTATGAACAACATTTGTGAAGGCCAAAGTTCTTCCACATCTTAGTCTATTGTAACAAAGTGGTAGTTATGTAACTAAACTATGACGTAATTTGAGTCTCATTTCCCTTTCCTTGTTTGTACATAAATATTTGGTTGGTTGTATGCAAATCTGAACAATAAACTTAGATCCATTGTCAATGGTGTTTTGGAAATGTCTTTATTATTCTAAAATTTCTTATTCTATCTCGAAAAAAAGTTATGTTCAATATCCTTTACATGTATAACTGAATGCATCACACCCACTTGTCTTAAACACATTAAAAGTCATGTATAACTGAATGCATCACACTCACCTTGTATTAAATACATTAAAAGTTTTGTATTTATTTCAAATGATTAAACATAGAAATATTTTTTAGTTCTGGAAATTATTGAAGAAAACATCATAATTTCTAGTTGATGAATATATTTATTGTTGATTTTTTTCTTTTTTTCAATGAATATAACTAGTGTTCTTTACATCCATACCCATAAAACTAGAATGATTATAACAAAATCATAAGCACATACATACATTCATACCCTATTGAAGAGGTTGTGTATCTTGCAACATATAGTAGTAATAGAGTAAAAAGTTGGGTGTTATTATTAGACTATGAAACATGTAATACTTCTTTGTCCTTAAATGTGTGGAGTTATGCAGCAACAAATTTAACTATACAAATTAGACATTCCTTCATTTTCCAACAATCTATTTCGAATCTAGAAATACTATGATTCAGAGCCATGTTAGTGATACTATGATTCAGAGCCATGTTAGTTCTGATTAGACAAAGTCCTAAATTCTCAAACCCATGATTAGAAAGTCCTAAATTATTAGAGCCATGATCCATTCTTGAAAATTGTATTTGATATTGGATGATAAAGTAGTGGAAGTTCTATTTTTAAAATTATCATTGCTATTGGATGTTAACGTAATGGAAGTTCTACTTTTTTTTTAAATGTCATTGAAATTTTCAGTGAGTTTTAGGCATGCCAGGGATTGATGGTTTAAGGAATATGAGAAGAATCCTACCAAGCTAAATGATGAGAAATTTAGCAGGAACATAAAATAATGGGGTAGAAGTCAAGGTTTTGTAGCTAAATGTTGCGATATTATTTATAAAAACAAGAGTTTTTGAGAATGTCCCAGGAGAAGCATCTTTGTGACTAACAAACACACCTACAATGGCAGTTATAGCTACAATTCGCCCAATTTTAAAT
The DNA here is from genome assembly GCA_000404065.3 of Pinus taeda. Taxonomy (NCBI): domain Eukaryota; kingdom Viridiplantae; phylum Streptophyta; class Pinopsida; order Pinales; family Pinaceae; genus Pinus; species Pinus taeda. Next base: position 1,047 of record APFE030421902.1, on the reverse strand, counting down.
GCATTGTCTAGTTCCCTCGCAATATTCTTTAAATGAAGTGTCCAATTCCATGGCAAGATTCGTTTCGATAGAAGTTCTTACTAGTTTAGCAACTTCAGCCTTCCATTTGCATTCTTCTCTACACATCTCTCCTGAATTTTTTTTTTGTCGAAGTTAATTTTGAGTGAGATATAGTTAAGAAAGGAGAATGCAACAATGGTGGTTGTGATTCTAATTTCTACATGCAAAGATAGTTGATGGACTACTTTGAGGAGCAAGCAAATGTACTAAAAAAAATTGGATTCTTTCATCCTCTCTACTTTGCGGGTGGATGGTCAATGGGGGTCGGGATTAGCAATCAAACTTAGGTTGTTTCAGGTCTCTAGAAGAGATTTTATAGGTTTATTCATCTTGGCAAGGGAATGTGGTTGAGCTAGATGTGGGTGCAAAGGTCATTGGTGTTAACCTCTCTCTCCCTTGCATGGTTAAGGAAAAGACCAATTTGATGAGGACATACCTATTCATATCCACCACCTCATTGTTTCCATGGACGTTGAGGAGAGATGAAATATAGGGAGTGGCCACTGGTTCATACATAATTTTTTTTGTAGAAAACTCTCTGAGTAGAAACAAACCCGGGAGAGATCCGAAGGAAGATTTGCTGAACTCAATGCCTTGCTGGTTCACACACAAATGGGCTTAACAAACGTGTCTAGAGAAATGGAATTTCCCTTTCCCCTCCTCCCCCTCCTCTAGTGTTGTCTAATTCAAATACATGGATTGAAGCAGTGGAATCCCCCCATCAAGGGAAAATACTTTCCAGTCTAGCTCACACAGAACCTCAAGCCAATAAAAAAATGGTGGTCGATAGTCAAATCTCACCTAAACCAGTCAGGAAAGTGATGAAATTATCTAGTGAGTTCAGTGTTGAGGGAAAAAAAAAAGGGGAGCCCTCACAAAGAAAAGTAAAATCATACACTAGGGGGAATTCATTGAATGGGAGTGTTCCCCTTGGATTCATAAAGGATAAGAGAACCCCTTCCTCTACCTGGACCAACAAGAATTGGC
>APFE030421896.1:0-11266 GCA_000404065.3 Pinus taeda | reverse complement strand
CCACCACAATGAATCCATTACTTGGAACTGATATGTAGTCAATTTAACTTTTAGTTTTGGGGCATAGTCAAAAAATTGGAAATATCAATTTATCTTTAGCAACCAAGCCTCTGCCACTTCGTCTGACTCCCCATTGTAAGTTGCGAGCTTGATTTTATTGAATTCCCCATGTAGCTCCACTTTTGTTTTCTTCTTTGATTTATTCATAGCTTTGGAGGAGTTATGCTCTCCATCTTCAATCAATCATTTTTTGTTAACCACTTCTTCTTCCATGGTTTTTCTGTTTAGTGGTTCCCCCCTTTCTCCCCCTTCCTTTATAACATTTACTATATTAGAATTGAGTCGATCTATTAAGTTCCTTATCACCTGTTCTTATTCAACGTTATCTTTTTGTAGTCTTTATTATTGGCATTATGTTATAGGTATGATACAAGTGTTGTCCTCGATGGCAACTCTCTCAGATGGAAGATCATAGTATAGCAGGTAAACAACAAGAATGAAAAAAGTAAGGTACACGCAGCTTAACTATAGACCAAGCTGCACGTACATGCAGGTTAGTAGACCAAAAGGCATGTATAGCATACATAGGCACTTTCACGAAAGGAAAGGCGTGTACATGTTGGAAAACTAAGTTTTGGTCCATGGTATTTGGTTCATGGTATTTTGGTATTGGTCCATGTTATTTGGTTCGTGGTATTGACCCCAGGTATTGGGTCCAAGGTATTGGTCCTACTTGGTTTTGGACCATAGTATTGAGAGAGGCCTAAACTTATATAAGGAGAAGAAGATCATTAGGCCAAGGCGCAAGAGTGCTAGTGATGAATATCTAATGAAGTGTGATATCTAGTATGCTAGTTATGGATATGTGATGCTTTGCCAAGGATGCACCTATGTGGCGAAAGAAGGTTGATGAACCGGGATCATGAAGACTAAAATGTGTTATCATTATATGGTATGATTTGAATATTGACGCATGTCTTAGTATATAGTATGATTTGAATACTGACACATGTCTTATCTTATGTTTTGGGTATATCTAAAGTTGAAAATTGCAGCGAAGGTATAAGTAATTATTTTCATATCTATATGCAGGTTCCCTTTGGTGAAAGAGCATATACACGTTGGTTCAACACAGCCAAGTAGCGTATACATTATGAGATTTGATATTTGAGGTTGTTGTTGGTTCTAGTCATTGTTTCATAGTTCTGGGTTCTGCTTTGTGTTCTGGTGACTGTGTTTTGATGACAAGGTTTCAATGATTCAGTGGTTGGGTGATTCAGATATTGATGGTGTAGATATAGTTGATGGTTGTATTGCAGTGGCGATTGTTTTGCATTGATGGATCTAGTTTGAAAATTTATGAAACGTGGTCCCTGGAAGAGAAGAGAAGGTCGTAGCCTTCTGTAGGTTGGCGCCTACCTACTAGTAAATATATATTGGCTAGTACAGGAGCTAGGGGGTTGTAGCTCCCTTCGAGTAGAAGCTGGAGAATGAGAGAAGGTTGTAGCATTCTGTAGGTGGGTACCTACGTACTGGTATGAGTCTGCGCCAGTACAAGATTGTAAACACGTTTTTCTTATCTTAAAGAAAACAACAACAGGTTGTTTTTGTCCTGCATTGGGTTTCCACCTTATATCATGGTGTTCATACGTGCTTCTTATGTGTGATGATCTGTTCTATTTTACTGCACCTATTTTTTATTTATATGGTCAATAATTTTCTAATGCACTCATTAAAGATCAGCATATGATGAATTAAATGAATCATAAGTTTGTTGGATATACACTAGTTGCATTAAACACAGTTGCATATACACGAGGGTTGCCTTAACCGAAGTACCTTATATGAATGTGATAATGGAAATGAAAAGATTATTGATTTTATAATATTAATTCATCCCCCCCCCCCCCCCCCCTAGTATTATTTCCAACAATTGGAATCAGAGCAGGTCCTTCAGAAGAATTTTGATTGCTTGAAGTAAGATCCATCAGGATGAGTAATCAAGAAAGAGAGGGATTCATCAGACCACTAATCTTCGATGGGAGCAATTTTGTTTGCTGGAAGATAAGAACTACAACCTATCTACAATCTCTTGGAATGGATATTTGGGAACTCATGGAAGGAGGATATACATTTCCGTCAACAATTCCTACAGATATGATAGGTAGAAAGAAATATGAAATCAATGCCAAAGTTGTTACTATCTTATTAGCAAGTTTCTCAAAATCTGAGTTTGTCAAGGTCATGTAGCTCAAATCAGGTAAAGAAATATGGGACAAAATAATTCTAAGCTACAAAGGAGATGCTTAGGTAAAATGTACTAAGCTTCAAACTCCCAGAATTCAGTATGAAACTCTTAAGATGCATAGTGATGAAAGCATAGCTAATTACTTCTTATGTATAGATGAGATTATCAATTGTATGAAGAATTTGGGTGAAGAAATTAAGGAAGTTATCTTAGTTGAGAAAGTTTTGAGATCCTCATGTGCTAAGGTTGAACCCAAAGTGTCTGCCATAGAAGAAAAACAAGATCTACACAATATCACTATGACGCAGCTTCATGGAATCTTAATTGCTTTTGAAATGAGAAAGGGAGGACCATTAGAAAGGAGAGAAGCCAAATTTAAAGTATCAACAAGGGGAAAAGAAAACCTCAATGAATCACGATACATTTCAGAACAAGAATATGAGGTAAATTTTGTCAAGAATCTTCAACGGGGATCTGGAAGGTTCAAAGGTAAGCTACCTTTCAAATGTTTTTCTTGTGGAAGAGTTGGTCATTACGCTACTAGATGCCCTCATAACAAAGGAAATATGTCTTGAGAAGGTATTAGAAGTTATTATACTCATAATAATAGTAATGACTCATCCAATAGTGATGAAGATAGTCAAGAAATTAAACTTCTCATGGCATATGAAAATAATAATGTAGAAAAAGAAGAAGTTACCAGATTAAATGATCATCTGGAGATAGTAACTAGAGTAAGGGAGAAACTACATGATGTAGTAAAAGATTAGAGCATCACAATCCAGAGACTTGAAGCTAAGATCCTCTCTCTAAAAGAAGATCTTGAAGAATCAAAGAAGAAGAATGAAGAAGCTCTTGAAGAACAAGAACATGAAGTGCTCGAATTAAGGCAACAAGTGGAAGAAGGAAGAAAAACTGAAGAAAACATAAAGAAGAAATATCTGGAAAAGGAAGAACAACATCAGGTTGAGGTAAATATCTTAAAATGTAAATTAGAAGAAAAGGATAAACTGTTATGATTTCAAGATAGTACTAAGATTTTGGATGACATTCTTAGCAGTCAAAGATCCCCTGCTATCAAAACTTGTCTTGGTTTTTATGAAACTATTGAAGGTGAATTTAGCTCACAGGGTGAGGGAAGGATTTATAATGCAAAATATGAAATGATCAACAAGGAGATAAGTGGTCAACCCCAGCAACAACCAAGGAAAGAAATTATTCAAAGAAAATCTTTTGCTCCTAACTGTGGAAGTGATAGACAGTTATTTTCTCCGATGAGTAATGCTGAATGTTATGAATGTCATAATATTGGACATGTTGCAGCCAGATGTAGAAGAAGAATGGTTCAAGACCATCACACAGAAATATCATCATGTTCCAGGTACTTTAAGGGATATTGTTTTGCTTGCAATATGTTTGGTCACAAAGCTATTCATTGCAATAAAAGGAATATGAAACATGTAATATGTTATGCATGTAACAAGTTTGGGCATAAAGTAAAAGAATGCAATAGAAAAATTCGGACACCAAAGCAAAAGGAGCATACATCATCTCAATCGCAAGTATTGAAGAAGACATAATTAGTGTCAGAAAGATGTGGCATAACTCAGTTAGCAGACATAACAGACCTATGGGAAGATGAAAGTGTAAACCTTCAGTATTCCAATTTGCATACGCAAATATTATGAAGTGAAGTTGCATATATACGCAAGTTAGAGGCTGCAGAGCCACGTATATGGAGCTCTAAAGAAAAAGAAGCATAACTGATTCAAGAAAAGAAGTCTGATATGGTTCGGTCATGGTATATGTTGGTTGGCACAGGTTCAGGGGGAGCATGTGCTTCAAATAATGCGTTGTTGGCATTATGGTTAGAAGTCCTTGGTGATGCTTATGATACATCTTGCTACTTATTGTGGGTTGGCCAAGAGAATGATATTGTAGGTTACAGGTCAGGATGCTAGTGACAGATGCTTATGGTGCAAATCATATATGGTGTATGATAGTTTTTGATGACTGTCATGGTCTTTTTTAGAATGCTGGTCATTGTTATAAGAAGTCATGTATATCATTTGATGTAAAGGTCATGAAAAGACCCAATTTGTAACCCCACCATGCATCGCAAGAATGATGTAATAATGTCTATTTCAGTCATGTATGAACATTTGGTATATCCTCACTTGGTTGGGTGGATGAGTCAAAATGGTGTATCCCCACTTGGTTGGGAGATTGATGTATGTATGAGTCATTGGTGATAGGAAGGTCATACTCACTTAGTTGAGTTGTAGAGTCCTGTTATTCTTTTGAAAAATATTTTTGCAGACTCGGCATGGGCTCAGGAGTAGCATGAACGGATTGATACATCTTAGTAGGTACAAAAGGGGATCTCAATCAGATATTTCAGCATGTACTCAGGGGGAGTATGGATAGCAGAATTAATATCAAGGGAGAGAATATCTTGGTCCACCCTTTGCCCTTGATGTCAAAGGGGGAGAGTGACTTGGTGTTGTTGTTTCCATCAAGTCTAAAGGGGGAGATTGTTGGCATTATGATACAGGTATGACACAAGTGTTGTCCTTGATGGCAACTCTCTTAGATGGAATATCATAGTGTAGCAGGTAAACAACAAGAATCAAGAAAGTAAGGTATACACAGGTTAACTATATACCAAGCCACGTGTACACATGGGTTAGCAGACCAAAAGGCGCGTATAACGTACACACGCACTTTCACGAAAGGAAAGGCATGTACATGTTGGAAAACTAAGTTTTGGTCCGTTGTATTTGGTCCATGGTATTTTGGTATTGGTCCATGGTATTTGGTCTATGGTATTGATCCTAGGTATTGGGTACAGGGTATTGGTCCAATGTGGTTTTGGACCATGGTATTGAGAGAGGCCTAAACCTATATAGGGAGAAGAAGATCATTAGGCCAAGGTGTAAGAGTGGAAGTGATGAATATCTAATGAAGTGTGAGATCTAGTATGCTGGTTATGGATTCTTTACCAAGGATGCACCTACGTGGCGAATGAAGGTTGATGAATTGAGATCATGAAGACTAAAATGCATTATCATTATATGGTATGATCTGAATACTGACTCATGTCTTATCTTATGTTCTAGGTATATCTAAAGTTGAAAATTGTAGCGAAGGTATAAGTAATTATTTTTAGATCTGTACGCGGGTTCCCTTTGTTGAAAGAGAATATACACACTGGTTTGACACAACCAAGTAGCATATACATTATGAGATTTGATATTTGAGTTTTTTGTTGGTTCTAGTGGTTGTTGCAGAGTTCTGGGTTCTGCTTTGTGTTCTGGTGACTATGTTTTGATGACAGGGTTTCAATGATTTAGTTATTGGATGATTCAGAGATTGATGGTGCAAATACAATTGATGGTTGTATTGCAGTGGTGATTGTTTTGCATTGATGGATCTAGTCTGAAAATTTATGAAACGTGGTCCCTGGAAGAAAAGAGAAGGTCAGAGCCTTCTGTAGGTTGGTGCTTATGTACTAGTAAATATATATTGGCTAGTACAGGAGCTAGGGGGTTGTAGCTCCCTTCTAGTAGAAGCTGGAGAACGAGAGAAGGTTGTAGCCTTCTGTAGGTGGGTACCTGCATACCGGTATGAGTCTGTGCTAGTACAATATTGTAAACAAGTTTCTCTTATCTTAAAGAAAACAACAGCAAGTGGTTTTTGTCCCGCATTCGGTTTCCACCTTATATCATGGTGTTCATCCATGCTTCTTATGTGTGATGATATGTTCTGTTTTACTTCACCTATTTTATATTTATATGGTCAATAATGTTTTGATTCACTCATTAAAGATCAACATATGATGAATTAATTGAATCATAAGTTTGCTAGATATACACTAGTTGCATTAAACATAGTTGCGTATACACACGGGTTGCCTAAATTGAAGTATTGTATATGAATCTGACAATGGAAATGAAAACATTATTAATTTGCTAATACGGATTCACGCCCCCATTTCTTAGTATTATTTCCAGCATTTATTTGTTTGGATATTAGATATTCCATTATGTAATTTCATCATCATATTATCAATTCCCTAGAGGAAACTGGGCCTGCTATCCCAAATGCAGCTATATCTCATCTTCCCCAATATGTTCACCTCTTGGAAGTTCTTCCATAATATCCTTTTTCTCTCTTCCTCTATGCAAAATTTAAATTATTTGTTAGTCAAAATGGAAGACATGTTTACTCTGGGTCTCCAATTTTTTTTTTAACTTGGATCTAATACCACTTGTCACAACTCCAATTCTAAATAGATCTAGACATAAAAGAAAAATATTTTGTAAAAGTTACAATTATAAACATGGCAATAATTAATAGAAATATAGAATTATGCCTTAAATACTTGACATATCAATATTCATCTCTCACCTTACATATCACACCTTCTCTTTTATTGATGAAATTATTTTCTTTTTTACACATAGGAAATGTTGTCTTAGAGCAATTGTCTTACCTGACATAAGGTTCTCTTGTATTATACGTTATTCCTTTATCATTTGGAACCTTTTTTCCTTGATATCATTTGATAGATGGGTCTATTAGAATTAATTTGGATCCTAATATAGTTATTACATTTTATTATTTTTAAGAAAAAAATGATATTAATGTTATATTAACCATACATAGTGAATCTTTTGACTTCTCTTAAGCAATCCAAAGCATAACCCTTCCTATGAGTATTTTTACTTTCTCCGACACCTTAATGCTATATTTCACCATTGTATTCCAAGGTAAGATGCTATGTGAATAATATCGACTAGATGATGCAAATATAACCTACTTCATTTCCTTGTTTGGAACACATGCGAGATGAGTTTTGGATTTAGTTTATGAAACTTGTATAGTTAAAAGGGGACCCTCAACTGTTCAATGCATAAAATATGTGGTTACATTAATCATTTGATTCATGCTACAGGTGTTCAAATACTATAGACCATATCCTTATCATATCATTGCCAACTCTGAGGAGGTTTTATTTATAAGTTTAATTTATTCAAACAATACGATTGAAAATAGTGGCCTTACATCTATGGGAAGTTTGATCCGATGATTAGAAATTATCTAGATTAGGCCTAGGGTAATTGTTTCTGGGGGATAGTTTATGTTCCTTTTCATTCTTGCATTGCAAACCTAAGGGAGGAGAGCTCTTTTCCTACTCTACTATATTGTTGTGTCATTTTATCGTAGAGGATAACTTTCATGTGCTTTCCAAAGAGGAAAGGTCTCTCAACATAGTACTACTTTGACCTATACATTTGACATTTACTCAAGGTATCTTGCACAAGTACATGCATACAAATATATATATATATATATATATATATATATATATATATATATAAATGACAAAAAGATTTTTCCTTCAATGTTATCATTTTTTTACTTAGGAATTTTCTCTATTGTTGACCATTTTATAGTGTCTCTGGGTTATAATGGAGTGTGAAAGCATGTTTCCTCGAAGTGGTTATTTCTTCCATGGTTTTTACAAAGTAGAAATTTTCTTGTTTTTGTTTCCCTTTTTGATGCTTTTAATCACATGTGTGGATTTATTGTTCTTTTTTTCCCGCATGTGATCGACTACCCATAGGACAATATTCCATGTCACAACAAGGGAAGAATTAAATGACCTCTACAAGTTAGCTTTCCTTTTTGGGGAAAGCATTTTAACTAAAATTTGTTCTGCTTTATTTTCCTTTACAATTTTATTTTATTTTATTTGTGAATTTTTACCCTGTTCATAGCAAATATTCGTTGGAATTATTATTAATAATTTGATGCTTTTATGGCTATATTTTCCCATTGAAAGTCAAGTACTAAAAATGGATAATAGAATCATGTCCTCATGACTTAGGTTTCATCTCTATAATCTAAGTGCTAGGAGATTCTTACTACCCCCTTTTTTTTAGTACAAAAATAAAGAAGTATTTATATTCATATAAAGGATATTTACATGGAGAATACTTGATATATGCATAAAGTAGATTGATGTAAGACTGGGCTAAAACTGAGCTCAGCCCAAGACATGTGATCTAATATGGAAGATAGAGAAAGAAATTTGTAACTAAAACAGATAATGCCCACCCATAGACACATGGATAATCATATAGGTCCATCTATATTAACCAACCCCAACAAAAAAGAGAAGATCTAGGAGGATGAATAGATAGGCGTACCTTTTATGAAGAGGAAGAGTCTACTAAGAATAGGAAGATAAAAAGCCAAAAAATGAACTAAGTACCTAGTAAGGAGAAATCTTCAATATGATATGTTGTTAATCACCTTTGTATCTCCATTTTCCATATATTTAGCTGAATTGCGAGGCCTTTCTTAGACAGTTCATCAACACAAGAATTATGGGACTTGTCCACATGATTGATTGCATAATCCTTTTTTCTATTCCATAATACATTTATCCTATTCATCCATCCAGATAACATGGGTTTCTTTATAGATAATTTCCCTATTGCATGTTCTATCATGATTTTGGAGTCCATGTATATCTGCAGGTTCTCATTATTCAGGAAGGAGCTTAATTGAAGGAGACTCGCTAGGGCCATATCTTCGGCATTATTGTTTGAGCCTTTACCACCATTCCAATAAAATGAAAAATGTTGGTCTGACATTCATTGATATAAGATAGCCGCAAGCACATGTGCCCCACTGAGCAACCCCATCAAAGAAAGCTCTCGGATAACTCATCGTGATCATCTTCTAATACTTCGAATTTCTGAATTTGCATGCAGTCAACTTCGTAGGGATAGAATTGTACAAAGAAATAATCTTCTCAAACACAGACTTTTTATCTTCTATCCCCTTAGGCCCCTATAATACTAGTGATTACCCCATTACTATTGTAGTTGTATCCTTTATTAATATTGTTATGCACCTATTGTCCAAATATTGTTATTACTCTACCCCATAGGATCCCTCTATTGTTATGTTTGCGGCTTTATATTATTACTGTTAAGTCAGCTGGGTTATATTATGACCCCTTAGACTCCTATATATAGAAAGGAGGTTTTGTAATTTGAATCATCCAAGAATTGTTCATTTTTGTAATGTAGAGGAGTTTTCCCCCTCGAAGAGGCTAAATTCTAAGGTGTTCAACTATCTTTTCCATCTTTTTTTGAGCTAGTTTCATAACATTTGGTATTAGAGCTTTGTATTCTAGGGTTTCCCTGCTCCAAATAGGTCATCGTGGAAGTTTCACTATAACCTTTTTTATGGGAAGTTTCAAAAGCTAAAAAACCCATTTGAGAGGAAATTGCACTGAATCTCGAATCTGAATTTCAGAGCTTTTTGCACTATATATGCGGAGATATGATCTAAGGAAGTTTGTCTTTTTGCAGACTCCTGAATTACATTCCAAACAAGTGACCTGGGGAAATTTGTTATAACTTTCTCTCTAAGTATCGGATTGAAATTTCATAAGAAGGTACAGAAAGAGGACAGACTATAGTTTCTTTTATATATTTTTTAGAGCCAAAGGTCGAAAAAATGACTCGTGGCATATTGTACAAGTTTGCTCTACTAAACTAGTCTATAATCAGGTCATTGTGGGAGATTTGGCATAACTCTTCCCTTGAGAATCCAATTTGGATCAGAATGGTGCCATTAGAAAGAGGATGTAGAGGGTAACCATAGGTTGCAATTTCAGAATTGGATGATCCTAAATTACAGAGATACATTAGATTCAATATCAAGCTCCTACAAAGTGAAAAAAGATGTGTAGTTTTTTTTTTTTTAATTTTTGCGTAAGCTTGGTTTGAAAAATTAGTTTGAAGGAAGTCAAAGGGCATAGTAAAGCATTATTATCGATACTTGATGCCCCAAGGAAAGAAAAGGAAAACACCTAATTAGCAACCTGAAAGCTCTAGAATGACTCATGAAGAAGAGGAAGAAATGCAACATGATATATCAAAATTACGACACCAAATGCAACAAGTGTCACTTGCACAAAAAGTAACAGAATCTAAGATGGATGGTTTAAAGAAAGATGTAGAAGCTAAGATGGATGGTTTAAAGAAAGTCGTAGAAGCTAAGATGGATTGTTTAAAGATAGGCATGGAAGATTTGAAGACATATTTGACAAAGTTTCCACAAGAAATGCTTACTAATGGTGAAAGGGGAGTAAAGGAAAGTCATGATGAGAACAAAATAAATGTTAATAATGATTTCATAGACTCTAATGGTGTATTGAAGACCCACCATATTCCAAAAATTGATATGAGGAAGTTTGGTGACAAAGTTCCTGCAACATGGTTATTACAGATGGAGCAATTTGTCGATCTCAGTAATGTGCAAAACACACAAAAGGTATGTATTGAAACTTTATATTTGGAACCAAATCAGTCTGTATGGTATTAATGGCTTTGCTCATAAACAAATTATCACTTGGGAAATTTTTACGGAAGAATTGACAGCACATTACGAGGGTACAAAAAGCAACACTTTTTTTAGCCAATTGATAAGTCTCAAACAAAAGGGTTCAATAATGGAGTACATTGAGGAGTTCCAAAAATTGAACATAAGGGTAAAAAATATTCCACAGGAGCATAGGATTGATGTGTTCATAGGGACTTTAAAGGATACTATCCAACATGATGTTTGCCTTTGGGAACCTGATTCATTAGAGGAGGCATTCAGGTTAGCAAGAAAAATGGAAAGCAAAATTATAGCAACCAGGAAGCGTACCACTGACAACTATAAAGATGGAAGTTTTTTTGCCCCTAGTCTTCCACAACCTATAAGGTTAACACCACAAAAATTGGAAGAAAAAAGAGCAAAAGGGCTTTGTTACAGTTGTGAAAGCAAATACACTAAGGGTCATAAGTGTGCTGAGAAGAAATTATTCTACATGGATTGTGAAGAGGAAGAAGAAAAGGAGAAAGAAAGGTTAAAAGAAGAGGATATACTCCAGGAACAAAGCCTAGATGAAGAACAAATAAATCCGACCATATCTTGTAATGCATTGGC
>APFE030421887.1:85826-120821 GCA_000404065.3 Pinus taeda | reverse complement strand
AAAACCATGGACCGAAAACCATCGCGTCCAAAAAACATGTGTGAAAATCATGCACAAAACCATAGGTGGGTCCGCCCAACCTAACATAGGGTCCAAAACCAAAATTTTCCGGGGCGCTACCCCAAACCCCATAAAGTGGGGTTACGGGTACCCCTCAAACCCCCTGTTAACTATGTGGAAAGAATATAACACAACCCAACAAGGGGGGGCTCCGCGCCCCCTCTAACCCCTTGGTTCACTACATAGGTTAGTTGTGGAAATAATATAACACAACCCAACATTGATCCCGTCTAGGAATATCATTGGCACTAGTATGGCTTTTGACCTGTGGTATTTTCTAAGGGCTAAGCTATATAAGGAGATGATGATCAAAGTGTTTGAGGTGTGCAAGTGATGAAGATTTTATAAATAGTTAGATATGAAGCAAGTGTGCATGTAACGGGCTATTAATGCACCTAAAATATGATGATGAATCAGATCCATTAGATTTGAAATGACTATGTATTGAATAATTGGCTTATGGGTTGATTTGGTCTGTGATGATAATGTCTTGACATGTGATTATTTTGTGTATGCTAAGATCTGGGTATGTCTACATTTATGTTGTGCAGTGAAGGTTTGTGTCAATAATTGCAGATCTGTATGTGGGTTTGATAACTTGAAAGGTGCATATACACGCAGGTTTAAGAATGGTAATTCACATATGCATTCATATTTTTACATGGGTTTCATTCCTAAAAATCATGTCTACATGTGGAAATGCTTTGTGGAAAGCGCGTATATAAGCTATAGTTTTTATAAAAAGGATGTTTGATTAGTCTAATCAGTCTTGTTGTGTTTCTGTTATCTATCAATGAAGTCTTACCTGATAAGCTAAGTTTAACAATGATGTTTGAAGTTGAATTGATTGATTGAAGAAGTGATGATGCCTCTAGCTATATGTGATTTAAGACTTGTGATAGTTCTATGATAGTTTTAGAATGATTCAATGTTTCGGGGTTCCATATTTTGAGATCTGTACGCGGGTATGCCTCATGGAAAACGCATATGTACAGGGATATGCTAAAGAAAAGTAGCATATATATTCTTATATTTTATTGGTCAAGATTTGCATTAACATAATCTAGTTTCTATGATGAACAATATGTAGATTAGCATTCTAGAGAAAGGGTTACAGTGATCTAACTACTTTGGTTGTTCAAGATTTATTTGGATCTCAGGTTGTACAGCGATTAAGTGATTTGATATGATGATTGCTTTTAGTTTTATTATTTGATGGTAGTGGGTCGTCTGAAAATTTGATGAAACATGGTCTTTATATTTAATGTTTTGTATCAGGTAGATCTAGTGTGAAAATTTATGAAACATGGTCCACAATAGTGTAGGGGTCAGAGCTCACTTCTAATGGGTGTTCAAAAACAAGAGAAGGTTGTAGCCTTCTGCAAGTGGATTCCTACATACTAGTATAAGCCTACACCAGTACAAGACTATAAAAAGTACTTCTTCATAATAAAAGGAAGACATATATGACATTAGCAGTGGTTTTTTCCCACATTGGGTTTCCACCTAAAAATCATGGTATTCATATGTGTTGCTTACTTGTGATTCTTTATTATTTTCTTACCACAAACGGTTACTGTATATGTAATGTTGACGAAGTACTAACATTTTGGTTCAAGAAAAAATTTACTGAAAAAATAAGTTGACTGGATATATGCTAATTGTCTGCATTAAAGTCACGTACATATGCAAGTTTACCTCAGAAGAGTTGCATACAGAAATCAAAATAAGAAAATTAAATCATTTTTTGTTAAAACCTTATTCACTCGCCCCCCCCCTTCAATATTTTTCCTAACAATATCCATTGATGTTTTTAACGATGGTGTACATTTCAAAACATTGTCCATGGAAGAAAATTGGACTTTCTTTGAAGTTAGAAAACACATTGAATTTGAAGAGGAATGAAGTTGTGAGGATGACTTCTATCATTTTTACAATGAAAAAAAGGGGAATAGAATTTTATAGTTTAATTATGTGTGTTAATTTTATATAAATAACGTCTTACTCATATATTAATGACTTCCTCTTGGCAAATTGGAAAAAGGTGAGAGGATAGCATCATGTGAAAACGTTACATTGTTCATCCCCATAAATTATAAATTTGATAAATATAACACAAAGTCATGATATGTATCATTTTTCTCAATGATATTGTAAAATTACCGTCTGTGTTCATGTATTTTTGGATAAGGTTACTTATAGAACTCTCTAGTTGTTAGGCACATTAGCTTACAGATGAATTCTTGGTATTTAAAACATTGAGAAACTCTTGAAAGTTTATAAAATTATCTAAGAAAATACTTATGTAAATCCTTAGAGTTAAAATGTTATCATAAACACTATTCTTGTTTAGTTTCAAATTTATCTTGCTTCTCAGTATGGGCCTATTCTATCAATGAATAAATTTTAACTTCAAAGCTCATGTTATTCCTCTTGTAAGTTTGTATTTATGATGCAACACAACCCTTTTTGTTTTAAAAAAAAAAGCATAATTGTTGCAAACCAATACTTTTTTAGAGCTGACTCTTATAACTTGTCAAATCCCTTTCAAAGGAGAAAAACATTGAAGCCACAATTCCCACCTAAATGGAAGAAACTGAGACTAAAAGCCTTCTTCTAAGGCTATTAAAATCACTTTGTTATAGAAAATATGAAGCATTGTTTGTGATTTGGCTTGTGAGTGGAAAGCCATGAGTTACGATCAATAAAAATGAATGGTGACAACATGATTAGTGTTCATGTTCGTGATGTCCACACTAGTGAGATTAAGTTTGAATGATATTTAAGAATAAAAAATGTACACTTTCACTTATAATAAAAGAGGGAAAGATACGAAAGCATAAGGAGCCCTTATGTGTAAATCAAGAGTATTTTATCTAGTTTGACGGGATTCATAATGCTAAGAAGTGGTTTTTACTCAAGCAGGATTGTATAAAAGTGGGTTGTGTTGCATGAAATGGAGAAGTGTTCTGTTAAATATGAGTTATTGCACAAACCTATCAAGTGTTGCATGATAGTTAGTGATTGCTCCCGTAGAAAATTATCTAATTACATAAATTAAGAGTAGGGTAATTAAATATCGACCAAAATGAACAATCATAGATATGTTTTGTGATCCATTAATCCAACCATATGGAAGGTGACATAAACAATGTTCTGTCACTACATTTTACTTCTTAAAAAGAATATTCTTCTATTTTTATATTTTGTGATGAAAAGGAACAAAAAATTTATTTGAATTTAAATGTTAGGAAGGAATGTTATACTCATGCAATATTGAACCTTGAATGATTCTATCTTATTTGAAATTGAACTACATTCCTTATGTGCATAGTGCATAAGTCAAAGGCTAGCAGGCATTGTACTTTTTGTTGTATCATAAAAAGACTTGTCAAGGCTAAAAACCATTAAAAAAATAAACCTAAAGAACAAGGAGTAGAGGCCATGAATGGCCCACTAACATTTAAAAAAAAATTATGTTCTCTTCTTGAATTTTTTATGCCTAATTGTTGAAGCTTATATATAATGTTTTGTAACGTGATATATTCTAATTAGAGGTTGCTTAAGATGAACAGAGTAGTAAGTTCCATGGTCATTGGTGACATGTGATTTCATTGGAGTGATCTAATTTCAAAGTCTTCTCAAGAGGTCAAGGGATTGAGTATGTATGTCAGGTTTTGGTCTAACATGAAGGCAACAAATTGTGTAGCTTATTTCATCCTCAAAATAGCGAGTGATTGCTACATGAAAATGATGAATTTGATAGTGCTTTCAGTATGGATTGTTCTCCTTTTATCAAAGTTACTAGTTTAGGAACTATGCCAAAGCATTTGAATGGGGAGTTTCCTTTTTTGGGTGGTTGCTTAAGGTTTCAAATCTTAACATAAATAAACCCCTTCCTTCCTAAAGCTTGATCAAAGTGTTAGCATCCAAACATAAAAGATTGAAATATTTGGACAAAGGATAAAAGAAAATATTAGATAGCTCATATACCCATTTTGAATAATGATATTATCTAATAGGAGTAGAAATCATGGTGAATATCCTTCAACTACATGACAAAAGAAGAAATTGGAATTCTATGGAAGAAAACAATATATATGTGTAGAGGGACTAATACAAACAGATAACTCATTTAATAACCTCGGTAATGAATATAACTTTTCCAATGGGTTTAAGGGAAGCTAATATTCAACCTAATCTCTCCTATAGATTCACATGAATTCAAATGTATGAAGAAAATATAATATAAAATAACAAAGTACTCACATATGTGTTGGGTGTGGAGCCTGATTATCTTCTTTATTCAGAGGTATTGCCGCATTGGACTCCAATTCATAATGGAGTGGTAACGCCACCCATTTTTTTCCACCAAGGGGCTCCAGGGTGGGTGATGAAAACTTTTAGAGCGCCCCCCTCACTTTTGGGGTTTTGGGGACATTTCCCTCGAAGCTAAAAATAGATATAAAATTGCCTTGTCAAATATTATATCATAGTCAATCTGAGTCGTTCAATAGGTAGATGAATTGACCATAGAAGTTATGTTTAATTTAGGGTTTTTGTTCCCTAGAAGAGCAACCCCTCACTATATACCAGGGAATTGTATTGCAGATATCTATATCTGTATTCTAAGCAAGAAAGAGAGAGGATATTGTTTGAGATTGAATAGGGAATTACAGTGGATCTGTTGTAGGTTGTATCTCATCATTTTGTTGGATAATATAAAGGGAAGGACTAGATGTTTTTTTCATGGAAGTAGCCCAAATTGGTCGAACCACATATATTTTTGTCTCTCTTGTTTTATGTGTTTTATGTGTTTTCTGTGTTTCTGTTTCTACAATATTTTATGTGTTCCATTTCTCTATAACATATAATTTTCTAACAATATGAAACATTATTGTCATGTGCTGAAACCAATACTCTTTGACTAACTTTGGAATATTGAGGATTTTTAACAAAAATATCAATATCAATGAGCCCAAAGCTAGCCATTATTACATCAAAACTTAGAATATTTATATGCTTTACAATACTCGAGATTTACTTTCTTTAAGGAAAAAAATTATCCAAATAAACAATTTGTGATTTATCACATGAAATTCGATTTTCATTGAAATATTATGGATAAAAATTGTGAACCAACTTATTAGTTGTCCACTTTTCTCTACAAATATAGAGTTGTCTTTATTTGTGCCTCAATGTACCCTTCCTTATAGGATATTATTATTGTAGTTTAGAAATTCATGAAAGAATCCCAACAGGCTTACCCCATTCTTCATTGGTTTGAAATGTAAGAGCAATTGATATTCTATAGGATTCATCCAACTTGGCATATTTATCAAAATTTGTTTGGACTATGTTGTAGCGGCTACAACCACCCTCCAAAATTTTGACCTGCACCCAATTTCAGAGCCTCCCTTGAGAGTTTCTCTTAATGACTACACACCCCCAGGTTCCCCCAGTGAGCACATGTTAGTCTTTTCATCTGCCTTCCTTGTGCATTTCATTCAAGTTTCTGCATGTTAGTGTCTAGGTCATGTTTATGATCATGTTCTTGTTATCCTCAAAGTCTTCGCTTCATGTGTACTCGTTGTGTCCGCTATGAAAGCATCTCTCACACTCATACATGGAGTCACATTCATTGCCACACAAGCACCGTCACAGTCGATCAACAATCAATCACGAGTGTCGTGCTTGTCACTTGCACCTCTGGTTAGTCATGTTAAGCATGTGTGTCTGGATGGTTTGATTCATCTCATCATCAAGTCATGCGAGTGTGTGTTTGAATGATCACCTATGCATATTTCGATCATTCACACACTTAGTCATTTTTGTTGAACTTCTGACGACTAGAATCCCCTCTAATAGCCAGACCATCACCTCGCCATCGACTATCACCCAAAGCAGTGCAAAATCGTTAAGAAAGTATTTTCACACTGCACTGATCACAAGCAATTCAATCAAATCTCATGCTGGCCACCCAGACAATTGGACTCGGTAGCCACCTCGAGATTGACTCCCCTCCAAAATTGCGCAGAGGCTACTAATATTGCTCGCTTAGTTGACTGAGGAAATTGCACAGATAGGCTAGATAGACACCAAGTTTTGTCCCTATCTCCCTCATAAAATTGTGCAGTTTTCTCAGTCAGTCATCCTAACAAACGATTGGCTGCTCATCCAAGAAATTGCGCAATTTTCATGAATAGGCTTTCTACTTCCTAGTAGTCAGCTCATCTCAGAAATTGTAGAGAAATGATCGGTAGGCCGAGCTCCAAGCCTCAATGTAGTTTACCTCACCAGCATCTCCTAGCATCAGCCTACCAATTCCTCCCAGGAATTATGTAGTTTCTACTGCCAGTGACCAAGTAGCCAACTGCCAGTTCCCTCTAGGAATTACGCATTTTTGGCCACGAGTGACCCAGCAACCAATTTCCAGTTCCCTCTGGGAATTGCACAGTTTTGGCTACTAGGCTCCTGGGTAGTTACTCGCAAAAACTATGCAATCTCTGCCTGATGACCCTCCTTACAACCTAACTTTTTCCTCCAGAAAATTGCGTGAATTTGACCTTCTAGCCCCTGCTTCCCACTCATTCTAGAAACTACACCTATCCTTCCTACCTTACCTTCCTTCAGCCTAGACCGCCCCTGACAAAATTTGTGTAATTTTACCTTCTAGTAGAGCTAGACCTCACAGATAGTCACTGTCGACTTGGATTTCCCATCTTCATCACACAGTGATTGTTGCATGTTTTTCATCAATAATGCCCAGAGCCTTCATCTCGCTTCACAACCTTGTTGCCTCTCCCAGTCACCTACATCTGAAATGATCAAGTGTCATGGTATACTAGGAGGTTTTTGGTTTTAATGTCTTCTCTTCATGAGTGACTACAAGCACAAGTACACTAAAAAACATGGCACGACAATGAAAGGGATGAATGAAGGGAGAACATGAAGAAGGACAGGCTCACCAATGGATGAACGAGTGATGCATGCGAAGAGATTCTCATGAATAGACAAATGAATGAACATGCACCTTAACGAATAGATGAACCTGTCAAGCCTCCCAACATACAAGCAAGGAACAACATGTCAAATCTTCATCACGCGAACCAAAGACCATCAAAGACTCAGTGCACTTTGCTATGCACAAATCAAACTGTGATACACCATCAAGACAACTATCACCCAGTAGCACTGTAGCTCAACATGCACTCCAGCAGCAACATGAATGTACCTGCATTTTCATGTCGATTCATGTCATGAGTCATGTCACCCACATCTCTACTATGGGCTATGTTTTCAATCAATGTAATGTAAATTGGAAATCCAAGAGACCCACTTGTTGTACAAAGATTCATGTAAAATCAAAAAGTCATGGAAGTCAAACAGTGATGAGGGTAGTTGAATATCCACAAGGTTCATTTTCACCCTTGGCTACAAATAACCCCTCATTTGTACATGCAAAGGACTTTTCACCTTAACTCCTCCCACCTAGCCAATAGAGTTTGTAATATTTTATTTGAGGAGTAAGTAGTGGCCCCAACACCTTGCACTAAGGGTTAGTGATATATGGTGTAACGATGTGTCTTGGAACTTTCACTTAAATCAGAATCCTGCTAAGCCTAGCATCTTTTCACACATGTATTGTACTTTTTGTAAGGCTAATATTGAACTCTTGTAATGCATGGTGCTTTAACCTGTGTTGAACACTTGAACTATTTCACTTGTTATTATACATAATCTGTTAATGAAAACATGTTGTATATGTTGTTAACATTGTGTTGCTCATGGTATCTCTCTCCCCAGACATTAGACAGAACTTTCACATGAAACTTGCTATAACAACTGTTGCACCTGTTTGGACTCATCTGTTGAGTGTTGTACGTGTTATCTTACCTTGTGTATTGTGACTGTCGCATCCTTGTGGACTGCTCCTCTAGAAGTTGTGCATGTCCTGTTGTGTTGTGTGCTTCTAGTCGAGTTGGGACTTCATCCCAGCCAACTTGGGACTCACTCTCACCCTCTCCCTTCATAGTGAAATAACCATTGACACGAGTACCTTAGCATTCACTAGGCACGTGAACCTCACTTCTCGAAGGCAAAATAGACCACTCTCCTATGCTAACAAGAAATAATTGAGTCAAATCCTTAAGACAATGGCAATTGGGCCATCATACTAGATGGGACTCCCACACCAAATGGTGTGAGGTCTAGTTGGGACTTCATACTGGGGTGATCCCCTGAATGTTGGCGTGTCTAGCACTATCAACATTTCTGGCACTAAAAGGAGGGCCACCAGTTGTATATGGTTGAAATTCCCCTCACACTCATTCATCAACCACCTGGTCAAGGTAGTAACTCGCACTCCCTCTCACCTATACGTGACTCTGTAGTTGGTTACTCCTCACCCCCCCAGAATTGAACATGAGATTCCATATCAATACCTTCACTCAGTGTGTCCCATCACTCGCTAGTTCGAAAAAGTGGTCAGACTGATCCCAGGCAGACAACATCTTCCATATGCATCAAAGAAGTCAAAATCCACTCCCATAGGAGTTGTTGTATCATTGGTGGAAGAAGTAGTGCTTGTCACACTTGAAGGTTTGGAAAAAACTATTGAAGATAGAGAGGAACCTCTGGTCTTCTAACAAGAAGAACAAGACACTCTCGTGATATTGGGATCAGACTTTGGTATAGGAGGCAGAGGGGAAGACAGCGGAGGAGGAGGAGGTGGAGACAAACCAATAGACTCAGAGCTAGAACCATTAGTCTCTGAAAGAGAGGAAGATGACGAAGAAAAAGAAGAGTTGGCTAACCCAAATCTTGAATGGATGACTCAGGGACCATTGGCTCTCCCGACTGTTTTGCATAAGATGTCGAAGTGAGTAGAGAGAATGAATATCAAGTTCAACCCTGACAGCATGATGAAGGTAGAAGACCACTTAGATAAATTCTATCTATAGATGCAAATCCTTGAGGTACGTTATGATGACATAGCATGTATATTATTCCCATGTACCTTGGATGGCCACGCAACTACATGGTATCATAGCCTTCCACCCAACTCAATATAGAACTAGGGTGCATTCAAACGTATGTTCCTTGGAAATTTTGTTGATGACAAGACCCCAACCATGCTACTCAAAGAATTGGGAAGCCTTAATATGGAGGGAATAGAGAAAGTGAAATATTTCAATCAAAGGTTTACACGTATTTTGAACAAGTTTGTAGCAACAACTAAACCTCATGACTCTATCACTATTTACTATTACACATTTGCACTGCTAACCAGCATTACGCAGTTCGTTAAGCAAGCTATGAAACCAACAACCCTAAAAATTTGTGAAGAGGATATTGATTTTGAAAAAGACTTGCTCACAATCAGAGTCATCAAGGATGACAAATCAATGAAGGATGCCAAGGATGTGAGTAAGAAGCCCCAAGCAACGATGAGCAAGGGTAGAGACAAGGAAGCAACCAATATTGAGACCCTCACTCGCCTTGTCAAGAACTTGACCACGAAAGTGTCCTAGCTCCAAGGAATGGAAAACAAACACATTTTCAAGAAGTAATCCACCCAGATAGAGACAGGAAAATAGGTCATAAGCCAGCTCATCAAGCAAAAGCCGGTTCACTTCAAAAATTGCACAGAACCCTATGTTCCAACTTGAATAGTGTGCAGATCCTAAGTTATGTTCCTTCCATGAAGAACATCACCTCGATAACTCTTGTTCAGATTGGAAGCGATTCATTAGCTCTATCTACTGTCATACACTTGATCCAGAAAGAAATATGCAAGAGCAATCAGAAGACACTGACAATGATGAAGATGTTGCACCTGATGAAAGATCAAGTTTTGGGCATGTGGTGAATGCATATCATTGCTCACAAGTAATCTCAAAGATGAACACCAAGAAGAAGCCCCAAAAGCAAAATGATCGTTACCATCTTAGGAGTAAAGGGGCTCCCCCTACACTTGGGGAAATGCAAGAAAAGGTGAGACTATTGATGAAGAAGACTGATCCACTAGCCGCCTCAAAGTAGAAAACACAAAGTGAGTTCATAAAGACAGCAACAGATAAGAGTACATCCATGAGTAACAAGTTGCAAAAAACTCCGCCAAACGACAGGAACATCCGTTCCACCCCAGACACCTTCATGATTTGACCACCTCTATATTACAACATAGTTGATGACATGAAGAAAACTTGAGTGAACATTAGTTTGTTCAAGTTAGCCAAAGTCGAAAGTCAATGAGATATCTTGCTGCATGCGTTAGGGCAGAAAGAAATAGACAATGAAACCTCTACTAGAAAGGGAGCAAGCACACCTCCCAGATCATTATCCACTATGCTCAACACACTCTAGATTGAAGAAGAAAACTCAGGTTGCCCTCGATTCCTACTCCCTTTTGATGTTTTTAACTAAAATGTTCAGAACTGCTTGGTTGATTCTGGCACGACAACCAACATCATGCCACTCTCCTTTCCTAAGAATATCAATGCATAATGGAGCGAGACATCCACCAGAACCATCCAACTCGATTGAACATTGGTACCATACATTGGTGAACTGCAAGACATGATCGTCCGACTATCTCATGACAGTCAAATCTACCAATGCATCAACATAGTTGTTGTGGACATATCAGAAGCATATGGTTTGCTGCTCAGCAAAGAATGGTCCAATAACCTAGATGGATATTTTGCTACAGACTGGTCTCACATGTGGCTTTCGTACAATGGAAAATGAAACCAAATCCAGCTGTTATCCGAGAGGTATTTGAAACACAACGTCACTCCCATTAACAGTGAGAATGAACCGTTGGCCTTCGCAGAACTCATGTTCGGCAAATGCCTTCTTGAAACAACATTGGAGTGTTATCATGTGTGGCTAGCTCCAGCCTCATCAGATACACAGTTGGGACTCCTTCCTTGTCCAACTGATGGTAATGAAAATTGTACAGTTTATTCTACCGGTAGTAGTAGTAGTAGCAGCAGTACTAGCATGAAAAACAGTTTGTATATAGATAAGCTATGGGGCATAGATTTTGATGAATCATAAGCATGTAATAGCTTAAGGATCTAGTGTAGGTCAGTCATCCAAAACAATAAACAATGCATGATTTCAAGTTGCTTGAAGTTCAAGTGCACAAACAACACTACTAAGTATGAAGCACTCGTGTTGAACATACAAAGGACCACCTTTACGAACAAACAGGGAAACCTAGGAATCTATCATGACCTGAAGATAGCCAATCTTGGTATAAGATACACACCGTAGCAGTGACAAAACTTTGACCGCTTGACCAAATAGTACCAGGATGGGTCTACGCAGGTAGATCATGAAATGAGTACACACTACATGTGAGAAATCCAACACGGGATTCCAGGTAAAGATGGAGATAAGCTATTGCAGTAAACACCAGGTAACACACACATGTTGTTTTCACTCCTTATATAGAAAAAATTAACTAACATTTTGGATGGTTGGATTACTTCCAAAGTTCGTCAACATACTTGGTATTCTAATTAAAATTCCACATGTAAGAAATCTAGGAAAATTCTCTTATGCATTGATTTCAAAAACTTGAACCATTCCCAAAATAAAAATAACTACCTCATGCCATCATCTGAGCCCATGTTGCACACAATAGGTGAAACAATTTTGTTGTCCTCACTTGAAGATCTTTAGGAATGCCGCCAGGTGCCAGTAGTGGAGTCTGGTGGACTTGCACTAGTCTACGAGAAGCTTGGCCCACACACGTATCACTTGCAATAAATTAACATGAGGATTGACAACCTTCCTATCAACAACCAAGGTCTCAAGCATTACCTTCAATAGGTCAAGTCGAACCCATTCCATGTACATAGTCTGGCTGCTGCTCATTGTTTTCATTCCTTTTGCTTTGTTATTATCTTTGTTTTTCTTTATTTGATTTTCCTTACTATTTTTGTTCAAGTTCATTTTTTTATATATTACTATTTTGGTTTCCAGAAATAAGTTTTTCCAACTACTATGTTTTTGTTTCTGAATAGAGTATGTGGCTGAAATTTAAAGAAAATTGACACTATAGCACTTGGCCAGTCTTGTGTCTATCTTCTCTGTGCTTAGTTGTAACCTTAAGCTGAGGAAATCTTGACGAAAAATATGAACCATCTGCAAGAGAATTTTTGGTCCAACCATGAACCTATGTCCACACTGGGAAGCCCCATGCCTATACTCAAGGTTCTTCTCTGTGTGTTCAAGCTCATCCAACTAGTAGAAATGGAGAAGGGGAAAATCTAAATGAGAAAACCTAGGTCAAAGGTCTTACATGTTAAAGGAACAACCTATTTTTCTCTCAATAAGTCAGGATCCCTCTTATGCCCAAAAAATAAATAAGTGGCTATGCACAGCATTATTGAAAAATACTAAGGCGAAAGAATAGAAAGGCTTCCCATGCAAAGAGGTGAAGCATACAAGTCCACCGAGGCACTGACCAGGCTCACTGGCAATTGAGAGATGTGTGTGTTCCTCTGTGACTCCATCGGGGTACTGTCTAGTCCTGCTGGTAGTGGAGAAACACCAAAGATGAAAACTTATGCTCTGAAAATCTTCAACTCGCGAGCTAAACTACCCTTCTCGAATTTGAAACACTGAGATCAAGTTGAAATTTTGATTGTGTTTGACTGAGTTGGCAAATGGTGAACCATGTATGTCCATGGGGTAAATGGGGAAGCCGAGGTAACCCACACAATGATTCAATACCCCCCGAAAGGCCAAGGTACTATGCTAGCAATGAACCGAAATAGAGAAGCTAGAGTTCTACCATTGTGTCACCAAGTGTTGTAGTGGCTACAACCACCCTCCAAATTTTTGTCCTGTATCCAATTTCAGAGCCTCCCCTGAGAGTTTCGCTTAATGACTACACACCCCCAGGTTCACTCCGTGAGCCCGTGTGAGTTTTTTCATCTGCATTGCTTGTGCATTTCATTCAAGATTCTGCATTTTGGCATCTAGGTCATGTTTGGGACTATGTTCTAGTTATGCTCAAAGTCTTCGCTTCGTGTGTACTTGTTGTGCCACTATGAAAGCATCTATCGCACTCACACACAAAGTGACATTCAATGTTTCACAAGCATCGTCATAGTCAATCAACGATAAATCATGAGTGTTGCACTTGCCACTTGCACTATCAGTTAGTCATGTTGAACATGCATGTCTAGATGGTTTGAGTCATCTCGTCGTTGAGTCATTTGAGTGTGTGTTTACATGATCATCTATGCATATTTCGATCATTCACACACTTAGTCATTTTTTCTAAAATTCTAATCACCGAAATCCCCTCTAAGAGCTGGTCCATCACGTCACCATCAACTCGATCGACTGTCACCCAGAGTAGCGTAGAAGCATTAAGCAAGTCTTTCCAAATTGCACTGATCGCAAGAAATTCAATCAAATCTCATGCTGGCCAACTGGACGGTTAGACCCGACATCCACCCCGGGACTGACTCCCCTCCAAGATTGTGTAGAGGCTACTGACCTTGCCTACTTGGATGAATGAGGAAATTGGGCAGATAGGCCGAACGGACACCAAGTGCATGTCCCTATCTCCCTCATAAAATTGCGCAGTTTTCCAATTCAGTCATCCTGACAGATGACCAACTGCTCATCCAAGAAACTGTACAGTTTTTATGAGTAGGCCATGTACTACCTAGCAGTCCACTTAGTTCAAAAATTGCATAGAGATGATCTGTAGGTCGGAGTCCTAGACTTAGTGCGATTCCCCTTGCCAATAGCTCCTAGCAGCAGACTACCAGTTCCTCCCAGGAATTGTGCAGTTTCTGCTATGAGTGACCAAGCAACTGACTACTAGTTCCCTGTGGGAATTGCATAGTTTTGGCTACCAGTGGCCCAGTGGCCAACCACCAGTTCCCTATCGAAATTACGTAGAAATGGATATGAGGGTCATAGCAAGTCCCCCCTAAAAAATTGTACAAGCGCTGCCTACTGACCCTCCTTGCAGCCTGGTCTATTCCTCTAGAAAATTGTATGAATTTGGCCTTCCAGCCCCTACTGACTTCTCATTTCAGAAACTATGCATATCCTTCCCACCTTGCCTTCCTGTAGCTCGATCAAAATATTTTCTCAATTTTTCCTTCCAACTGAGCCAGAGCTCGTAAAGAGTCATTGTCAACTTAGATTGCCCATCTTCATCACGTAGTTATTCTTGTGTTGTTTTCATTAGTAGTGCCTGGAGCCATCATACCACTTCACAACCTTGCTGCCTCTCCCGGTCACCTATAGCTGAAATGATCATGTGTCATGGTAGACTAGGACATTTCTGGATTTAATTTTGTCTCGTCATTAATGACTACAGGCACATGTACACTAATAATCATGCCACGACAATGAAAGGGATGAATGAAGGGAGCACATGCAGAAGGATAGGTCCACCAATAGATGAATGAATGATGCATGCGAAAAGAGGTGCTCGTGAAGGGACGAATAAACGAACATGCACCTTTGTGAATAGATGAGCATGTCAAGCCTCGCAACATGAAAGCAAGGAACAACATGCCAAATCTTCATCAAGTGAAGCAAAGACCATCGAAGGCTCTGCACACTTTGCCATGTAGAGGTGAAACTGTGATACACCATGAAGACTTCTATCACCCAGCAGCACTGTAGCTCACTTCTCTACTATGGGCTATGTTTTCAATCAATGTAATGTAATGTGGAATTCCAAGAGACCCACTTGTTGTACAAAGAGTCATGTAAAATTGAAAAGTCATGGAATTCAAACAATCATGAGGGTAATTGAATAGCCACAAGGGTCATTTTCACTCCTGGCTATAAACAGCCCCTCATTTGTAGATGCAAAGTACTTTTCACCTTAGCTCCTCCCACCTAGCCAAGAGAGAGACTGTAATCTTTTCTTTGAGGAGTAAGTAGTGGCTCCAACACCCTGTAGTCAGGGTTAGTGATGTATGGTGTAACGATGTGTCTTGGAACTTTCACTTAATTCATAAGACTGCTAACATGCCAACATGTTTTCACACATGTATTGTACTTGTTGTGTCACTATGTTGGCATTATGATTATGGTATGGCTCTATGGCTCTATGATACAGGTGTTGTACTTGATGGAAACTCACTCAAAGTGGCAATGGTTTGTTCAAGCTCTCAAAATGAAGAAAATAAGAGGTTCGCAGGTATACAGTTCAAAAGGCGTGGACCCGCAGGTACGTCGTTCAGAAAGTTGCGGTCATGTACACAGGTTGTCCAAACAGAAGGTGCAGACCCCAGTGCACACACTTCCATGCAGTAAAAAGTGCGCTCATGTGGGGTCTCTTATGTTTGGCCCATGGTATTTAGCCCGCCGTTCTTGATCCTATGGTTTTGGCCCATGGTATAGGATCTATTTTAGCCCCGGTTTGGATCCCTTGTATTGGTTATTGATGGTTTTGTCCCATGGTGTGAATAAGGGCTTGACTATAAATAGGGAAGGAGATCACTTGGCTAAAGTGAACTTTGGCAATTGAATATCTTAAGATTTGAAATTTTGGGTGATTGGTTTTTAAAAGCTAGATCTAATTCAAGGAGATAACTTAACTTAAGGTGAATCTATTAGCATGTCATGATTTCTCGGACGCATGAACAGATCTGTGGATCTGACTGACTGTGGCACATTGGTGTACTAAAAATTTGGCCCTAATCAGAAGTCCGAAGGCGATTCGAAGGCGTAGTGCGTGGGTACGCAACGCAGTCAAAGGAGCAGTGCGTGGGTACGCAGCGCAGTCAAAGGCGCAGTGCGGGGTACGCAGTACAGGAGAAGGCACAAAGCGAGGCGCATGCAGCACAGTCAAGCGCAAAGTGCGAGGTACGCAGGCGAGAAGAAGGCACAGTGCGGGTCTACGCGGTAAGTCAGAAGTGAAGGTGCGGATCTGAAGAAAAGTTCGCAGAGCAGAAGAACAACCAGTACGGATCTGCGCAGTTCTGTCTCAGAAGAGCTGCGGATATACTCAGGCCCCTGTTGATGAAGTTGCGGTCTTATCTTGAAACAATTGTTGATTGTCTTTTATCTATTACAGCAGAGTTCTGGGTTTAGATTTCTGGCATTCTTTTCTGTTTACAGCATTCTGAAGAGTGGGTAATTCATTGGTTTATTGTATAAGGAGTTTGGGTGATTTTCATGTACTTGATGATTATTTGATGTTCATGGATCCAGTTTGAAAATTAATGAAACGTGGTCCTTAAAGAAGTAAAAAGAGCAAAAAGGGGGTTGTAGCTCCCTTCCAGGAGAGACTGGAAAACGAGAGAGAGTTGTAGCTCTCTGCAGGTTGCATCCTGCGTACTAGTAAAGGACTGCACCAGTACAAAATCATTGTAAAAGAAGTTTCTAATTGAAAGAAGATAGAGACATATTGCAGCAGGTGGTTTTCACCCACATTGGGTTTCCACGTTATATCTGGCGTTCTTTGGTGTGACTATTTGTTTTTTCTTGTTTCATGCTCATTATTATATACAAGTTAAAGATCAATAAATTAATGAAGGCATATTGAAAAGAATTTGACAATACTGATTCACCCCCCCCTCTCAGTATTATTTCCAACACACTTATCTTGAACACTTGTAATGCATGTTTCTTTAACCTATGTTGAACACCTGAACTATTTCACTTGTTATAATACATAATCTGTTCATGGAAATGTGTTGTATATGTTGTTAGTAATGTCTTGCCTATGGTAGCTATCTACCTATACATTAGACAGACTTTTCACATGAAACTTACTATAACAACCATTGCACCCTTTCAAAATCATTCATTCAGTGTTCTACGTATTATCTTACCTTTTGTATTGTGACTTCCGCATTTTTCTGGACTGCTTTTCTAGAAGTTGTGCATGTCCTGTTGTGCTGTCTATTTCTAGCCAAGTTGGGACTTCATCCCAACCAACTTGGGACTCACTCTCAACCTCTCCCTTCATAGTGAAAGAACCATTGACACGAGTACACTAGCATTCACCATGCACACAAACCTCACTTCTCGAAGGAAAAGAAGACCACTTTCCTATGCTAACAAGCAAGCGTTAAGGCAAATCCTTAAGATAATGGCAACTGCACCATCATACTGGACGGGAATCCCACACAAAATGATGTGATTTCTAGTTGGGACTTCATATTGGAGTGATCCCTGGGTCCAACACCGTCAACGAACTACATAAAGGGATTTGATTTCATAACGCAAGAAAAAATCATGAGATAATTTATTGATAATTATTTCAACACTTAGAGGTCCTGCCAAACTAATAAATTTTGATTCGTCATTTCCACAATCATTCAATAACTTCTTGTACTCTTTTCCAAATAGAATATTTCGTGCTGAATTTTTGAATGATGGTATCCCATTTTGTTGTAAATGACTGAATTTTTCTTTGAATTCATCAACTTCATGCTTTATTATTCTACATTTATCCCTCGCTTGCCGTGTGAAAATTATTCTGGTTAAAACCCTTTTAGTCTCCATGATCACATCAATTATGTTAGAAATTCCTATTTCCATAAGCTACAACTTTGTTTTTGTATTAAGAAATCTTATGATATTGGTATCTAAATTGGCTTATTTCTTTGTTCATTATCAATTTGATCCATTGGCTCATTAGAAAGGCTTAATAATTCTTCTTCTTTAGTAATAATTTCAATTGAGTGCCAAATTTCAGACATATAACTAATGGTATCCATCCATAATCCTCTCCTATCTTGAATTAGATATTTAATTCCATTAGCCTGTTGATGTGTGACTCAGGTAGTTGCTACAAAAAAAAATTATTTTGTTCATTAATCATAAAATCATGTTTCTTCTTTGCCTCTTCTCAGGATTTGCTTGAGTTCTTATTTAATTTTTCAATTTCTTAATTCTTCAATGAAAGGATGAGAGTTCTTTTGCTAAATTTTCTAAAGAAACACCTTCCATACTTCTTACTTGAGATGTAGGAATAATCACATTGTCTTGCTATTTTATTTCCTTCAATAACTATTCAATTGTGCTTCTATTTTTTCCATAAATTTATTCTACTCAAATATTACTTAAAGAAGAAATTCTTTCACCTTTTGTATGCCTTCCAATTATTGTTTTTGGGGATGTTTAGTGACTAACAAATTAAGCT
The DNA here is from genome assembly GCA_000404065.3 of Pinus taeda. Taxonomy (NCBI): domain Eukaryota; kingdom Viridiplantae; phylum Streptophyta; class Pinopsida; order Pinales; family Pinaceae; genus Pinus; species Pinus taeda. Next base: position 102,610 of record APFE030421887.1, on the reverse strand, counting down.
TATTTCAGAGTGCGTGGATATCTAAATTTCTGAGTTTTAGCAAATTTTTAATAGCATTGACATCCTCCCGATTAGTTCCCAATTTAATTATTGCATGTTCTAAATAGTTTACCTTGTTACCCTTTGCAATAGAAGACATTTTTTCCCTTTTTAGTTCACTCATTTCTTTCCTCAATGAGTTTAGTAGGTTGGAAAGGTTCATAGATGAACTTGTCATAGTAGTATACAACATTTCTCCTTCTTTCCCATGACGGTCAATATAATCTATAACATGAAATTTCTTTATAGTAAATGAGAAGATAGAAGTTTTTTAGTGTTGAACCTCTTTGGGATCTTGGACCTTTGGATCTAAGAAAGCCAGTTGAAAATTTCCCTTTTTAACATCTAAGGTTGAAAACAATTTATTTTTTATGAGAGAAACTTATGAAAGATGATTTTTCTGAAGTGGATTCTAAATATTTCAAATGCAAGCATTCTTGATATAGTCATTTTTTCAATATGTAGCAATCTTTGATGATATAGTGTCTAACACTCATCTCTCTATTTATTTTGTCCTTTACCTTTTAAGTACCCTAAAATCTCCCCTTTCTCAATCTAACGCTAACTATTTTTTTTTTTTTTTGAATAAAGACTAATTCTATTAAGATAAGAAAAGTATAGTACAATCAAGCTTGCATGCAAGTGAAGCAGAAAAACATGGGAGCCGAAGGTGATAGGCTATCCACCTCGCTCCTTAGAGACAATCAAGGAAAGGGCTATAGAAGACACGAGAATACAAAAAAATAGAACTAAGAAGAGAGATCTACCCTGAGAGGGCAGTTACTGCAACACAACATTTTTTGCCTTTTTTCTTGCTTACTTTGACCCATCTAGTGGAGTTTGGCTGAGCCATAACAAGTTGTAAACTATTCTGCTCTGGCAGCGGAATATCCTTATCAGAGTCTAAGGACGAATATAAATGAGAACGTTTCTGAGAGATCTGAGGGGCAGAGGGGTCTGCCTGACTGACCGAGGGAGCGTCCAGTGGAATCTGAGCATTCTACCCATCTGCTTCAATTTCCTCCTCATACAAACTAGAGGAACTTGTATCGTCCATAGGAGGGGGAGGTACACAGGGATTCCAGCTTTTGGATTTGGGTTTGCGATTCAAATTCTTCTTTTTGTCGAGGAACTGGTTATAGGAATTCTGGAGGTGCCCCGTTTGATGACAATGGAAGCAACAGAAGGCTGTATTCTCGTAATCCAAGCTTTGAGTCCAGGGGAAATCTCCAATCTTGAGATTAATTTGATCTGGTAGTCCTTTGCTAATATCTATTTATGCACAAATTATGTCGTAGGTGTAGAGTCCATTTTCCTTTCGTGAAGAATCTATAGTCAGGTAGCGTCCTAAAGTGTCTGCAATGGCTAAGAAGATAGAGATATGTCAGAGATGCACCGGAAGATTCAGGAGCCTAACCCAAATGGGATTCTTGGTGATGACAGCTGTAGAAGGGTCGAAGTCTAGAAACTAGGGGGTGAGAAAAATCCCAGCCGAGCCCCAGAACCAAGGGCCTCCCATTAAGGCCTTCAGGTAATCTTCATTTAAGTCAAAAAACACAATGAAGAATCATTTTGAACATAAGTAGATCTCGCTTTTTTTAGTCCAATTGGTATGGATCCATTGGTATAGATCTGATGTGTGAGGCCAGAGCCCATTAAATCTGCATATGAGTGCGGATTCTGCAAAAATCTGGTAGCGATCATCAATCTCAGGATGAGAGAAATTGATGGAAGGAATTTCCTCTGATTTGTCTACAAAAAATGGCTTTGGAGCCCCAGATGGTTGGGCTGCTTTCGAAGAGGGCTGTGGTTGGGCAGCGTCTTTGCGGACTGCATCTTTATAAGAGAAAGAAGGGGTAGAGGAGGTCTGCCTAAAGGAACCACCTCTTAAACGAAAGGTAGCCACAATAGAAGCATCCTTATGAATTTTGTAAGAGGAGAGAGGTAGGGGATTCATAAGTTGCTTACCCTTATATAGCAATCTAAGATAAGAGGAGGGGATCCTCAGTCGGCATTCGAGTTTTTGCAAAAGATCCTGCATGAGATCTATTGCGCGTACCCATTGCATTGTTGTCTTTCCTGAGAGATTGACTTGGATCTAAAATGCATGTGTTTCTTTAGTCAGATCTCGCTGGTTCAAGAGAGGAAACTGCTTCCAACCAACAGTAGAAAGATCCAAGTCCAGATTCGCTAGTCTTTGAGCATTGACTAGATCTGGATGACGGGCACAGAAGCAGCCGATGAGAAATTCCTTCCTTGGAGCTTTTACAGGCCTATCAATCGGGTTCGGGAAGCCGATCCGCTAGGACAAGGAGCCAACTTCCCGCATATTACCTATTGTCCGCGCGTCGGAGTGGAGATCATGAGGTGCCGAGTATCAGAAAGAACAGAGTATTTCAGACTTGGCCCCTGCTACCTGGCTCCAACAGGTCGGTAGCAGCAAGGGGGACCCCAGCCTATGAAAGGGAGGGCTTTGAATCAGGCATACCACATTCACAATAGTTGCGGAAGCCATGTAGAGGATGAAGGGAACGCCTTCTGGGAAGGCGGGAGTCTGGAACAAGCAGAAGAGCCAACCTGTATCCACTTCAAAAAATATGAAACCATGAGAAACCCACCGCAAATCCCCCTGCAACCTTCCATGAACAAAAATTATTTCAGTCCCACTACTTGGGCAGTCACCCAGCAGAACCAATGTTAGGTCCACAGTGTGAGAAAGAAAACACCTAAGAAGAGGAGTCTGCATCGTCCGGCGAGGAGATGAGCGCATCTGGGGGAGCGAGCAACATTTCCAGGATTGCGAGATGTCGCAGTCCATGAGGATCCTTTGGGGTAGTTCGGGAGGAGGAGCCACCAAAACCGAGTCCACCCATTGCCTCCATGAACAAGGGGCCTCGTCTTCTCTCTTTGATCCCTCCAGCAAACCGAAAATGGCGGCCACATCTAGAATAGCCTTCTCTCGCAGAACAAACCCTAGCTCCATGTTTTTTTTCAATAAAAATCTATATATAGGTAATGTAGAAAAATTCAAATTAATGCTAACTGTTAAATATCTTCAATAGATATTTTAAATTATTTCTCCTTTTACTGAGAAGTGGATAATACACTGGGTTTAGAGCACTATTGTGTTTCTTTCTCCTCCAGAATATCTATTAAAGTATCTTCTTGGATTTGGAAAATGTCCATAAGGATATGAACCTTGTTGAAGTCTTAAAGAGGAATGGTTTCCAAAAGGCTCATAATTCCAACTTTCTCTCCTTTGTCAGCTTCATTTCTTTTAACCTTTTTTCTGCCTCAACTTCTACTTCTCTAGTATCTTAAAAAAAAGAGTTTGAACTTATGCTTTTAAAGTGAAAAAAGTGTGTTTATTTATTAGAAATAAATGAATTTTATCTACATTGAGACTTGTCTAATGAAATCAAGAGAAAAAATCCTCATAGGCAGAAAAATTGTTAGTCTATAGGAAAGAATCTCACAACCATACAACCTAATCTCTATAAAATTTTGGTATAAATATTAATCTCCTGCTCTCATTTCTTCATTGAACTGTAATATCGTTTGATAAAATAATTAGAGCTTATGTATCATTTAAAATATTGAAACAAATTAACATGAATTTATTCACAAAATATGAAAATGTAAATTCTTCTTATTGTTTTCTATCCAGAGATGTCCAATGTATTACTGAAAAATTTGCTTTATAAACTCTCCCTTTGAAACTTGATATGAGGAAATTTGTTTGACTGGTAAAATATATATTGATACACCAAGACTGAATCGTATCTAAAATATCTAATAAGATTGAATTCTGCGAATTGATCATGGATTGAGTTCGATATATATTGATTGAAGTTGAAACTAACATAGGAGTTTCATCGGAGATAAATTGTAGATAGAAAACTTAATGCAACCTTATCCACCACTTCATCGTTATCATAAGATAATAGATAAGAATTCATGGATATAATTTATAGAGAATATATAGTTAATATAATTGAATCGTATAGACGATGGCCTTGAGTAATATTGATTTCTTTACCAAAAGGGATTCAAGGAAGGAATTCTCTTTTGGACGAGTTAATTGCTGAAATATCTCATGCAAAGCTTTCCTAGACAGGGATTGAGTTTGACTCGGTAAAGTATCCGATAGGGTTTTTGTAATGGACTCAAGTGTAAAGTAAAATAACGGAGTTTCACTTAAGTGGCACAACATTAGAATTCCATAGTACATACACCATTGACAAATCTGAATACAGGTATATGGGAAGAAAGAATAATAGTATATTTGGAGAATAAAAGTAAATTTTTTCTCAGATCATATAGTTTATCCAACTTTGACTAGTGATAACTCAAAACTCATCAAAGAAATAACTACTCTTATGAATGTTATTTTTTAACTTAAATCATTTTGAAGCATTTCAAAGATGAATTTTTTCACCACTAGAGTTGAAATGTTTGTGTTGTACCTATTGCGATGTAAAGGAAATAGGTTAGTTTTGATACCAACAAACATATATTTATAGAATTTTAATATCAATAATATTAATTTTTTACAACTAAAATCAAATTATACTCATGCATAAAAGGGTTAACACAATGCAGCCAATAGCTTATTTCGTACATTCATATATTATGTACTAATCTATTAATTAGTGAAGACGATGATAATGAATACTATACCTACCCTGCTAAAACAATTAAACTCAAATTAGAATCATTGCACAAAAAAATTATTGAAAAAATGCATTCAGATTATTAAAAAATCAAGTAACTTCAACAAAACAAAAGAAAAATGTTACTGATTATATTTTTTTGGGAAGTTAAGATCTTGTTACTTCTACCAAGGATATGTAATTATTGACACATAATTTGAAAAAATATAAAGTTATCAAATTTACAACTTATATCAATTTTCAGTAGAGAATATAAGTATAAGAAACATTATGGCTTGTCCAAGGTCCCATTAAAATAGAGCCATATCTAAAAAAATATAATGATCATATGATTATATAAAATTCAATAAATAAATTTAATGGAAAATGAAAAAAGTTAATGATATAGACTCTGCATAACTTACACTTGTCACAACTACACTTCGGAAACCTTAGATCTTTTACATTTGCTACTTAGCACTACATGTCTGATCACTCTATGAAGCTCAAATGTTTTTGGAAGTATCATTTTTTCTTAGATCCATCCATTTTATGCCTATAAAATATTTGATCCACTTTCACAAGAACATTTGAATGATTGGAACCCCTTCCTTTATGTGTGCATCTATAGTAAATGGTATGAACTAGCTTATGTGATTTCTCCATACCGTGTGTACCCCAAATGGCCAAGTTTCCATATTTTGATGCAAACCATGGCCCATGTGAAAAAATTGATGTTAGGAACCTACAAATTTCAATCTAAAGTTAAAAAGCTAAAAAAAATCTACAAAATGAACTTGAATGTTAGAATATAAGATATAAAATAAGCCTAAAAGTACAAAAGAAAAGAAAAATAGTAGTGAAATGTCACTGAAATAAGCATACCTATTACCATATAATGTGTCATATTAATTTCTCCCCAATCTTCTTTCACTTCTTTTATGAAGTTTGTAATAGTTTCTTAGAATGTTGTTACATCACCTTCCATGAAGTTTTCCTTATCCACTAACAAAAGTAAAGATGAAAGTGACATCCAAGCACCTTTGGTCTTTTTGGTTGATTCAAGCCTCCATTTCTATGATCATCTTTTGCCTCAGTTAATTCTTCTTACAACCCCCAACATCTATGTCCACATCTCTTTTCAAGAAAGTGATGTGACTTGAAACTTGAACTTGATGTCTTTGCTAGCATATTACCTCTTGTACCTCACCTCTTGAAATAATGTAAAGTATTAAACAGGAACTGTACCAAGTACCCACTTTTTTTGAGGTAGAAAAAAATCATCCAATTTTTAAAAGTGTTGATTTAGAAAATACCTTTTTTACCACATTTTTGACACTTGAAATTTTCTTATCTATCAAGTATAAATAGTTTTTTTTAAATGTTAGTAATCTTCATGATTATTTTGAAAAGTGTTGATGTAGCATCAACCCCTTTTTTTAGATGGCTTATTTTTGACATATTAAATTTTTTAATGTATTAAGTGTGGATAATTTATTTATAAATGTTGGTGATTTTCATGCAAATTTTCAAAAGAATCAACATTTTTTAAGACATTTTTGACACTTCAAATTTTCTTATATATCAAGCATGAACATGTCTTTGAGATGTTAGTGATTTTGATGATGATTTTTTTTGTAGGGCAACATCTTCATCATGTCCAATATATCACCTTGATCAGGACAGGGAATTGAACCAATGACTTCACATGAAGAAGTGTCTTAATAGAGCGCCCGATCACCATCTATCCAAGATCCCTTGGACGATTTTCACATTGATTTTGAAAATTGTTGATGCAACATGAATCCCTTTTTTAGAGGGCTTATATTTTACACTTTAAATTTTTTAATATATTAAGAGTTGATATTTATTAAATAATAGTGATTTTCATGTAGATTTTGAAAATAATCAATATTTGTTTTTTTAACGCATATTTTTGACACATTAAATTTTCTTATGTCCTAAGTATGCACATTTTCTTTTGTAAATGGTGATTATTTAACCTTTTTTCAAGTTGTCTTATTCCTCTTCTTCTTTTTCGTCATAAGATGTTTGTTTTTTAAGGGTTTTCCAAACTTGTGTTTCTTTATTTACAATGTTTTTTTATAGTGAAATTTTTAGTTGTTTTTGCAAAGTTTTAAAAAATAATAACATTAATGTTTTAAGGTTAAGATTTTTATATATTTATATACCCTTAATTAATACTTCAATACACCAAAAAAATTTATTATTAAAAATAATAATTTAAAACACTCAACAAAAATACATATTTTAATTAATACTTCAATACACCAAAAGTATATATTATTAAAAATAATAATTTAAAACACTCAACAAAAATACATATTTTGCATATAGATATAATTAAAAAACTATGCATTTGAATACCTTTTCACTAAAAATGACATGTGAAATGGAAAGAAATATGAAAAAATTAAATACAAAAAGTTGGAAAAATAACGAATTTTATGAAATCTTTATGAATTTAATATCTAAGGTGATGACATTTCAATTTTTGTTTTCCCAAAAAAATGGTTTTGATAAAATTTTAAGTATAAACAATGAAAAAGATTGTTAAAAAAAATAAAACATACAATTCAAAAAAATAATAAAATCATGAGAAAAACCAATTTAAATGCTTAGAAAAATAAAAAAATACAATTAAATTACAAAAAAAACATTGAAAATAAAAAATAAAAATATTAAAAAATGTTTTTAAAAACAACTAAAGTTAAACTCAACAAAATTAAAAAAAGAAAACATTTAAAAAAATAAAAAATAAAAATTGAACAAGCTCATTGGCATTACGCTGCAGCCCCTTGGGCAGTCTTGGTCATTTCACAAAATCTGCCAAGTCTGCCCAGGTGCTTGAGGGGCTGCATCCAGTTGTGAGGGTGTGCCCTATGATACAACCCCTCAAGATCGTTGGGTGAGCCCAAGGAGTCATAGCACAGGGCATTTGAGCTTGCATGCAGCCATGTGCAAGCCCTCCCACCCTATTGCGCAGGCCCTTAGGGCCCTGGGCGGGCCTGTGTATTAAATTTTTTTATTTTTTTTAGTTTTAATTAATCTTTTTCTTCTAATTGTAATGTGTTTGGTTTTTTTTTAAATGCATATCCTAATTTTATTATTATTGTTTTTAAATTATTATATGAAGGAAAGTATATTGTAAGGTCAAAATGTTTTGACTCTCAATTAATTTGCAAATTTTTGGAAACTATTTCCATAGTTTATTAAAGTTTTGGTAAAATTAAATGTTGAACTTAATATTTTAGAAATTGAAAAAAAGAAATGTTGATCTTGTAAGGCATCCTTTAACTCTACGCCTTCCACAGGCGTTCCTTTGTCCCTTCGATCATGAGGAATAATTCTTCTTCCCGGCTAAGCCTCTTTGTGCTTCAAAACGCATCCCTGTTACAGAAACGCCTGCCTACAGCGTGGCACAAGGAATGATGGCTATTTCCCAATGGAAAATGAACTGACAACCTCTTTCCGATTGAAATCCATGAAATAACGCATTTCGGGCTTGTAACAGAAATACACAGGAAAATGCATGCAAACAAATCATGGGCCTTTAGCCCAGACTTCAAATATTATGAAATCACCCCTATAAACCCTTTTAGGTCCACCTTTTATGGCTATCGCAAGCCCACCATTGATTTGCATGATCTCTGATCCAACAGCTAACAGTTTGTTTCAGGTGGCTTATGTGCATGGAGATTACCCGCCCAAAAAAGCGGTTTTATCTCTCCTATGCCATGATGCGTGTTAGCCAGTGTATGGGTTTGGGTGAAGCCCATCCAATACCACTTACCACCTGAGGCCTATCCGAAATCCCACTTACCACGGAACTCAAATAACCCAAAGCCACATCTTTAAACCTTTCGGGTCCAGCTTTATCACTTTGGGTCGTTTCCATTATATTTCGGTTTTTATAGCGGAAATGCGTTAAGACATAGAAAATCCAAAAATCCCAAATTTTAAATTTTATGCAATCGGGTCCATAATCCCTATTGGGTCCTGGTCCTGATCGCCAATCGCAATCGCAATGGCCCAGGGGTCTGCCCTCTGGGTATGCCGACCGTCGATCTATCGATCTACCGATCGCCGATATCGCACCTTGTGTATCGCATCGGCAGGGACCTATGCCTTCTGCTCCTTCGATCGCTGATCACTTTGATTGCCAATATCGCTCATTACAATCACAATGTCGCATATCGCCCAGTTGCATGTCATTATGCTTGGTGTCTCGATATTGGGCGAAGGCCTACCTCCAATCCGATATATCGGAGATTGCTGATCGGGGGTCCTTTCGCCTTTGCATTAAGTCCATCCCTTTGCACATTTGCGATGCGATTTCCTTAAGGTTCCTTTTAGGCCATTTTTAGAAGAAATGCCTCATTTTTCAAAGGACAAAGGCAATCTTCTTTCTACGATAACTTCTTCATCCAAAGTCCATTTTAACCCAGTCAAATTGTAGTAGATTCAAAATGAGAAGATCTATGCAATGGGACTATTTCCAAAAGCATCCTTGGACTTTCCTTTTCCTCTGTGAGGAACACTTTAGACTTAGAAGTCTATCTTAGATCCATTTTATATCATGAAGACTATGGTTTTGGGTTAATTAAATGATGTCTTCCAAATTGCCTATGTGCTTGCGTGGTCAAAGCTATTGGATGTCATAGTTATTGCTCTTTATATGCATATCTAACCAATTCATTGTAGAATTTTGTGTAGTAGTGTTATAAAAAATTGTAAGTTGGTAGCTATCTTCCCTTACAAGTACATTTGTGGTCATTTTTTGAGGTCTTGAGTTGGTTGAATAATGGAGAAAATTCATGGCTTATTAGAGTTACTAAAACATCTGATTACGTCCACTATTGACAACACAATTAAAATTAGCAAAGCCTCTCTTTTAGACATTCAAACCTGTTTGCAAAATGCACAAGAAAAGTTGGATTTTTTGCAACTAGAATCTCAGCTTCAGCAAGAAGAATTAAAACAGAAGAGTTGTCATTTTGAATCTAGTTTTGTTTAGAAAATTGAAACAGACTCCCATCAACTACTAGAAAGTAATCATATCAATGAGATTAATATTGATTCAAATCCAATGCCCATCTCAAGAGTAGAGTTGCATGCAGAAGAAAAAATTCAGCATATGCTTTCCAAGCCCATCATCAGACCTTAGGAAGTGCTTGTCCACAACAAGCACAAAGCAGGTCTTAGATATGATAAGGTTGCATCCTTTCATATTCCTAACTTTTCCAAGCTAATCCAATTTCTTCAAGACGATTCATCTTAACTTGCTCCTCATGACAATTCACCTTCAGCTGTTTTAGATTTTAGTCCTCTTCCACAGCCGCCATAACAGATTGTTAAATTCCAACATTGTGACAGAGTTGGCCATGTGAAAGATCATTGTTTTGATCTTCGTCCATGTAAGCACTGTCATAAAACAACTCATTCTTCACGCACATGCTTCAAAAACAAGGTTCCCACAAAAGAAAAAAGGTTCATCTTGGATGGATTTCTTCTTGGCACTAGGCTTCAATAGCCAAGAAGATATTTCAGTCATATGTCAGAACTTGTTCTAGAGTATTGAACAATCTTGAAGTTGAGTTTTCTCCATCATCCCACTTTGTATCTGACAGGGGGGGAATTGATGGTCATCTACAAGCTTTAAAGCCACATCAAGTGAGCATGAGCCACAACCTTCCATACCAGATTCAGAGTTGTAGCTAGAGACAAAGATGGCCCTGAGCATGCCTTCAATTGGTGATGTCTCTTCAAAGAATTGAGGACACTTCCTCTAGTAGAAGACTTTAGCGTTTTTCCAGTTTTGGAAGAGTTCCAAGAATTACATTAAGCATTCCAGAGTTGGTGGTGAGACCTCCCTTTCATGGTTGAAGGTTTCCCTCTTCAAAACATCAGGAGCACTTCCCCTAGCGAAAGACCTCAGCTTCTTACCAAACTTGGAAGAGTTGTGGGAACTGCACTAAGCATTCCAGTGTTGGTGGTCATCATTAAACCACCTCCTTTTATACCAACATTTCAGAGAGCACATTCAGCCTAGTGTTGCCATGCATTTTTGCACGTTTTGTATTATAGCTCTCTTCTTGGACTCATACATAGCCCTTTAGATTAAGGGGGGGCATGTTGGATACCTAATCCTCTAAGGGTTGGTGCGGAAGCTGAACAATGGAAGGGAGTCCAAGGGACCACTTGGAATATGAAACCAAGTGTCACTCCTATGTATTATAAATATATATCATGTCAATAATAGATGCACTCTCATACTTATCATTCATATTATATTGCTGGCATATATGTATCTAATAGTGTACGACACTAAATATTCTAAAAATTTCACAATATCCACCATCCACTTAATAATTATTAATAATTAAATCAAAATTATAAAAACTCAATTCCAAAATAAATATACTTATAAACATAATTAAAAATATATTTTACTCAAATATAATTTTTCAACCTAATAACCTTACTCATTACTCTCACACTCTTCTTATCCCTCCTCCACATCTACGAACAACAAAAAGGCAAAATGTGATAAGGAAAAAATATTTTAAGCTGTATAACTAATCAAAACCAACGCCCGAACGGCTATAAAACGTGTAAACATAAAGTTTCTAAAAACTAAATTGAATATACTCTCACACTCTTCTTATGCCTCCACATCTACGAACGTAAAAGGCAAAATCTGATGAAGATAAAATATTTTAACGTGTATAACGAGTCAAAACCAACACCAAAACGGCTATAAAATATGTAAAAATAAAGTTTCTAAAAACTAAATTTAAAATATTTTAAAAGCAAATTATATTTAGACTTTTAAGTTAACTATAAATACAATTAATTTTCAATAATAATTAAAAAAACCTATTTTCAACTTAAAATCTGTTTTATTCCATCGTAACTTTTCATTATATGTTCTCAACCACCGCTCTTTCACTTTTTTTATCCCTTCACATTACACGCAACAAAATCCAAAATTTAATCAAAATAGAATATATTCTTTCACGTATATGCCTGCCCAAAGCCAACAACTAAACACATAAAACATGATAAAACAAAAATTTTGAAAGCTAAATTTAAAATATTTTAAAATTAAATTAAATTTATATTTCTAAAAATCTATGGATACAACTAATTTTCAATAATAAAATTAAAATATGCAAATAAGAAAGAAAAATGGCATGACTAGAGACAATGAGAGATTATGAGGTCACCGTATTCTTTCTTGTCTATGGCTCCACTACTTTTTTCGGAAAAAAAAGCATATGTTTCAATATCATACTTTATAATTAATTTAAAATGTGTTTTATAAAAAATTAACCCTATGCCGAATGCAAATTACATTCGAGTAAACAAAAAATTAATACAAAGCCAATTCATAATCATTACATACATGTTATATACCAAAACATTATAGCAAAAAGACTAAACTTTTCAGTGGACCATTATAACTTTAACAGCATGAAGATAAAAATAAAATTTAAAATGCGTCTTATTAAACTTAAACTTAAACTTAAAATGCATTTGACTGAAAAATGAACTAATTCATAATGATCACATATAAACATTATATATCTAAACACATAACAGAAAGGACTAAACCTTTCAATGGACCATGATAATTATATACCTAAACATATAACAGAAAGGACTAAACCTTTCAATGGACCATGATATTGAATACAAAACTAATTCATAATGATTACATATAAACATTATATACCTAAATACATAACAGAAAGGACTAAACCTTTCAATGGACCATGATAATTATATACCTAAACATATAACAGAAAGGACTAAACCTTTCAATGGACCATGATAACTTTCACAGCATTGGGATAAAATTAATCAATGTCAGACCTTTAAATACTACTTTGTGGTCCAACGGACAGTCAGTTGACTTGATTAACTCTCTAGCCTACGCATATCCACTTTACCGGGGTATGTCCCCAAACCACTCTCCGGCGGAAGTATAAAAGGATTGAAAATAAACCTAATGCAAATCCACTTTACCACTTTACCGGGGTATGTCTCCAAACCACTCTGCGGCGATAGTGTAAAAGGATTAAAAATAAACCTGTCTTTAACGATATGCTTATTAATATATTTACAGAAATGGCAAACTCCTGAAGTAAAGATAACATACAGCACTGCAAGCTTCCCCATTGGCTATGAAAACGAACGAATTCAATTTCTGTACTATCATCATAAATGGTGCGGCGAGTAAACGTGGTGCGGAGTACGGCGAGGTGTTGCAAAGGCGCGCAGAGGCGACGATGAATGTCGTGGGGAGAATATGCTAAGAGGAGAGAGAAAGGAACGCCGGTGAGGTGTGGAAATCGAAGAAAAGGTACCGTCGTCTTGGCCAGTCTCAGGTCGGTATTCTTGCCACGACAAAGCTCTTCCAACATCGGAGCTTGGCGTTCCAAATTTCATCCATTTGCCAGATATCATTTTCCGCAGCCACGATTGATGCCCCTTCTTCGTTCCGCGTTTGTTCTCCGCAGGGCGGGTATTCAGCCGGTTTGCCATGTATTGTTTAATGGCGTCCACACTGTGATCTACTACTTTGGGAGGTGGTATTACCAGAGGATTCCCTTCCACCTTCAGATGCTGTAACTTTTCCAGGCGCCCAATAGAATTCGGCAACGCAGTTATCTGATTGTAACTGATATTTAATTCGATGAGAGACGTGAGACCGCCTATGGATTCCGGCAGAGCCACAAGATAGTTAAAATTGCCGCTGATATCCAGGTATTCCAGATTCATCAGGTTCTCCAGATCTTCTGGCAGACCTCCAAGCTTGTTCATGTGGACATCCAGAAACCGGAGAGACATCATGTGGGAAGTAGAATATGGAAGACGCGTGAGCTTGTTAGAGCTAACAGAGAGCTTCCGGATGTTCAGCAGTTCGAATCCCAACGACTCAGGCAACCGCGTGAGTTGGTTGAAATCGGCTATTATCTCTTCCAGAGCACTGAATTTTAAAGTTAATATCAGTCAGCGATCAGGAATAATGCAAGGCAGGGTTTGGCTATAACGAAAACCAAAAAGGAAAATTCTGTACTTCTTTGAATAACCTACCGGCAATTTTCAATTCTAGCAGGAAGCACATCAAGAAAATTCCCGGAAACATTTATGACCTTAAGCTTCACAAGATTCCCAACAGAATCCGACAGCACTTTAAGCTGATTTGAATGAAGGTCCAGATGAGTAAGATTCACCAGCTTTGTCACAGATTCAGGCAAGCTCTGCAATATACAATTAAATCTTCATCAATCTCTGCAGAAAGATTCGTCCCGGGAATACAAATAAGGAACATTCTTGAAAACATCATACCTCTAAGTAATTATTAGAAAGGTCGAGCTTGACAAGCGTAGATGATAGATTTTGTACTGTGTCTGGGACTCTGTCGAGGAGAAGTCCGCTCAGATCCAGCTTCAGGAAGGCGTTTTTCTGAGAGGCTAGTTGCGACAACGCTTCAATTTTCTTTTTGGCTTCTTCAATCGGGGATTGCTGGTCATCAGAGAGTATTAAATCGTTTTCCTTGGACAACGCGGGTAGGGTTTTTTCATCGATCAAGAGAGTGTCATAGATTTGATAAACTTCGGAGAGCTGTGTGACGGCTTTATAGGGAAGCTTTTCCCTTTCTGCTTCTTTCTTGACATGAGCCTCCATGGCTGCCTGCACTCACATAAAATTTCAGTTTAGACAGACATTTAATCGTATTTCAAACATTCTACTAGCCCTATTCATAAAATAAGCGTAACATACCCTCGTAGACTGCCACTGAACATCATCCATGCCCGGTGGGACCGAAAGAGAGTTGATTGCCGTCAATTTCTGGCATAACTCTGATTCGATCCGCCCCAGAGCTTGGCGAGACTGCTCCAGCAAGGAATGATCAGGTCGAGCGCCAAGACCTTGAGAAGGTACCTGCAGCATCTGGACCGTGGCAGTCATTTTGTCGACTTCAAACACAAATACTGGATTTAGAAAACGAAATTCCGCAAACTACGGAGTGAGGAACCGATTTCAAGCGATCTTGAACCGATTTCTAGATAAATGAACAAGAAATTTCGATTTCTCGCCCAAATCTGGACAACAGAGGTTGCAAGTTACTCCATCTGCACAGATAATTCCAGTGAATTGAGAATTAAAATATATAAATCCTGGGGCCAGACATGAGTACGGTGAACAGGAATTCCACAAAATACAGCGTGAAGTACCGATTTCAAGCGATCTTGAACTGATTTCTCCACAACTGAACCAAATATTTTGATTTCTCGCCCAAACCAAGAGAACAGCGGTTCCCGTTACTCCATATGCACACATATAAATCTAGTGAGTCGAGAATTACAATATATCAACCTCGGGACCATACATGAGTACTGTACAGTCTGTACGAACGCTGGTACGTTACGCCTTGTACGGTGAAAAGCTTTAAAGTCATTGAAGAAAACCTTTGGCGCCGATTACCACTTATCTCAAATTGCTGACCCGTTCAGGATCTTTTTTTTCTCAATTCAGCTCCATTGCACAATACGGAAACCGTTCCGTAACTAAACCGTGCACAAGGATTCCAGATCAGCGATCGAGGTTTCTGCAGCTGTATATGATAGGGCCGGTCCTTATAAGATGAACAGGGGGTCGCAAAATAACAGGGGGTCGTCTTTTGCGAAATGGATACAACTGCCGTACGGAAACGGACGGAGACGGACCGGAGCCGCGGTCCGGCTCCGGCTGATGCGCAGAGAGCGGCGTATAATCACGAGGCCGCTCCGTCAGCCTGACCCCACATCCTTCCGTCCACTGTCTAACCATTGAAATCAGATATTCGAAACGCAAACTAACGCCGTTAAGTAAAAGAGTCAACGATCGTTAAGATGGCTGCATCCTTGGCGTGCTCTTCACAATGGTAATAAAAAAAATATTTATAACGTAAAATGACGGGTTCCACTTGTTCTTTGACCTTTATTCGAATTTTGATTGCAAAGTCGTGTCGCCCACGCATCCTACGAATCTTGGGATCATGCACATACTTAATACTAGGGTCATGTAGCTGTCTACATGTTATAACTTCAATTTTCAAATATAATAATTTTAGTCCCTCTATTTTGTCTTTTCCCAACCAAAAATGGAATTTAAAACACCAGGGTGTCTTGTTAGATCCCTACTAAACACACAAGATTCCCTGAACGGTATATCTAGGGAGTCTCATATCCCCACAATAATAAAAAAATCGATAAATTCTTTTTATATCCTATTACTTCCAAACACACGAGAATCCCTGAGCGGTATATCTAAGGATAAATTTGATATACCAGGGAATTGTAAAAAAATGGATAAATCTTCCGATATTTTAAGTAATTAAGATTATTGTTTTATTGCCGTGAGAAAATAGAACTCTACATGGAAACATAAAACGGTTTTCAATTTTCTTCACCTAACCAAGTCGAATATTAAAATGATAGAAATTGGAGAACAAAGTGGGAACGTGCCTTCGGGACGCTTGTTTATCAAGTATTTACACACTTTCACATGGGAATTTAAATTGGCCCATTCTTTTTTCAATGTATACGTTGATATTCCATATATAATTCAGGTCTGAATACGGCGAATTTTGATATAAAATTCATGTACGTGTACATCGAATTTTAATATAAAATATGATTTATACCATTTTTATTTATTTGTTTATATACACTTTAATAAAAAAAAGTTAACATTTTAATTTTTAATGTTCTTCAGTCTATCGTTATTGAGCTTCCACGGCTTAGTCTTTATCTGATTGATAAATTATTATTTTTAATATATAAATAGAATCATTACTTACCTATACTTATACAGATTAATGTTAATTATTAATATCGGTAATTTAATAAAGCTAAAATGATTCTAATTATATTTAATGATTAAAAAAGTTACTTATTCCCCTTCTTATTATTTTTAATTAATGAAAAGAATCAATTTTACAATATTAAGAAAGATTCTATCCTATGTCTCTTATTGTTATAAAAATGCTTGTAATCAAAGTCGAAACGGAATGATGTT